>JAAIIK010000009.1:9225844-9237423 GCA_014706435.1 Silurus glanis
TATATATATATATATATATATATATATATATATATATATATATATATTTTTAAGGCACTTTAATATGCGGTGTTACAGAATTTAAAAAAAGTGCCAATTTGAAAAGAATAAAAAATGAAACGCAATACTAAGCTTGTCTATTTAAAATGTTAAACACAGTTACATCTAAATTTAATGCAATAATGAAACAAGAGCTACAGATTTTGGTGCTGTAGTAATTCATTTATGTTTAATGGTTGATATGAAATTGAATTGAATCAAGGAAGCGTTTTGCTCCCATCACTGTGTGATTGAGTTCGAATTTTGGTTCCACAGTTGAAAACATTTGAGCTGGGAAGAGTCTCAGACTGTGAGCTCTGATGCCTTTTTATTTCTGTATCTGAATGTCAAAGTCCCTATTCAACTTAATTCCTTTTTAAATCCCCTTAAATCCATAGTAGAAAAAAAAGCTTCTGTAAAAAAATTCATTTAAATTTGTAATAAATAATTGCAAAGCAATACTAGAAGAGAAGTGATCCCAAGGATCCTGCTCTATTTAAAAAAATGAAAGAAAGAAAGGTGTTTAATATTCTTTCTCATTGAAAGAGTTCACAATCAGTTACATAAAGTATGCAAATGGATCTTCGTGTATTTTAACGCGTTGTACAAAACACCTTGCCCTGCATGTGATGGTGTGAGAGATCTTTGTCTTGAAGTGCAAAAATACAGCTGTAAATATTTTTTGAGAGATTTTCTGTCACATAATGAGACTTATTTTCTTTTTGTCAAAAAAAAAGGAAAAAAAAAAAAGCTGTAGCAGAAATCGCTCAGCGAGACGACGATCCTTAACACAAGGAAATGTTTCTGCCATTCATTTTAAATAGAAATGTGTTTCTTATCTGTGTACTGTTGTTGTTGTTTTTTTTTCTATTTACTGTGTTCTGTGTATGTTTGTATATTTAGTTACCCCAAACCTGGGTTTCTGTGGGAAAGTTCTTCATTAAATTTTAACTGTGGCAGTTTTTCTGCAGAAACCAACTAGTTCCAGATCTTTTTTTCTTTCTTTCTTTTTTTTTAATAAATAAATAAATAAATACAGCTGTCTTTAAATTGTTTTATCATTAAAATTTAAACATAACTTGTTAGACTGTTAATTCAAAAGTCATAAGTCTTTTCATTGTCTAATATTGATGTGTATAAATAATAACGATAATTAAAGTTTCCAATCCAAAAAGGTGTTGAAAGTGGAATGCCTTTTTTTTTTTTTTTTTTTTTTTTTTTTTTTTTTTTTTCCCTTCACCTTTTTGATATTTAATGTTCAAATTTAGGGGTTAGGGTTACTAAGTAGGTCACTTTCCATAGTGCATTATAAGTAGGTGTAATGGCGATGTGTTTGGGTTATAAACACTACTTATAATGCATTATAAACTGAATTGCTAGCTGTATTCCCTTGTCATTAACAATGTGTATAAAGTCTTATAAATTCATTATAACGTGTAATGATGTAGTGTATTTTTTTTATTTATTTATTTATTTATTTTTTACTCCCAATATGGGCTTCTATCAGATATATTGAGTATTTCCTTTTTACTTAATTTATTAGCAGGACAACACTTCTGTATGTTTATGATTAAATCAATAGAATCATGAATAATAATAAAAACAAAGAATTAATAATAATAGTAATAATAATTCAGTTATGACATTTGGTTGTGGTTTTGTCTGATATAATTTTTATATGCTTTTTATACTATATGTCTGTTTTTCCTTCTCTCTCCTACTCCCTCGTTGTCAGAAAGCAGCCTCTCTGATATTTGCTCAGGTGCGTTCCACCTTAAAGCAGGTCTCAATTAATTAACAGCTGTAATAAATTATTTAGTCGTGATTATTCCATTGCTCCAATCCGTTTGCACCTGTTCCTTCCTCTTTTTGGTTTTAATTACGTTTTTGCCATGGATTGGGTTAGATGGAGATACTGGAGTGTGTGTGTGTGTGTGTGTGTGTGTGTGTGTGTGTGTGTGGGGGCGGTTGTGCTTGTGTGTTGGGAATTGCCTTGAAATGTAACACACACTACTCAACTCAGACCTCGAGGCACAGTTTCGGCTCTGCTGCCGCTTTTTGTTAACTTGGACATATCTGAGTCTGGAGGAGACTGATTTTTTTTTTTTTATGTATTTTTCTTTTAGAAAATTCTTAAATGATCCAACAAAATTACAAATATAAGCTTCAGTATCACACTTTAACAATTAATTTCAGGAACCCTTGAGTGTGTTGGAGAAGATGCACTGCACTGGATGTATTTTACTTCTTACAGCCTGTACTGTAGTCGGTAAGTCTGTCTTTATGATATTATTTTTCCTGACATGTTTGAGTTCTTCCTAATGGAGGCAGTAATAAAAGAAAATGGCATTTTTTGTGATTCATATGATGTACTGTATATGATTGACATTCCTTGTCATAAAGGGGAAAATGTTGGATTGATAAAATGCTAAATATTTGTATATATTTTATATTTTTATAGTTTATATTTGTTTTAATGTATTCAGAAAAATTGGTTTAAATTGGTTATTAGTATAAAAAATAGAATGAGGTAATATATATATATATATATATATATATATATATATAAAATAGTTTTTTTTGTAATTTGAAAATAAATTGGAGTTGAGTCGTTTGAGGACTTGAGTATTACATGAAATAAAGAATATTGACACACATTTGTGACACCTGTTTGCAATAACAATGCAAAAACTGACTCATTCGTTTCTTCTCTCCATCTTCTACTTCTTCTTATTATTATTGTGGTGCCCAGGGTTTGTTAATGATGAACACAAAGTCTTGAAGAATCTCATCACTCGCCGGACCGAGTTCAACTCCAAATCCAGTGAATCTGAAAAAGCTCGAGATGTTCTCATGGAGAAAACTCTTTCATTTAAAACCAAAGAAGCCGAGGAGAAGGAGAAAATGAGGGTCAGAACCGGGTTTGGGTCAAACCTTTATCAGACCCAAGGCACGAGTAGAACCAGTCTCACCACAGAACCGCCCGTTCTGAACTCTTACCTAAATCTTCTCAGTGGTTTATACCAAACGTCCCAGCCCATACTGATGGACGGCTTCCTTCGTGCTCTGGTTTGTCGCTTAGCTAACAGGACAGAGTGTGGGTGGCAGGCCGATTTGACTGAAGCTCTGGTTCCTAAGTTAGGTGGGCCGCTTATGTCCTTCCTGACTTCCATTAAATCTCAGACATGTCCATTAAACAGTTTTCAGAAGAGTGGAGATCCGACTGGGGCACAGTCAAAGCTTAACACTCTTCATGAGATGCTGAGTGCCATCTTGTCTCTACAGCGTTCTGAAAACTTTTGGACTGTCTGGAATGCTTTTATAGACTTGTCCTTGTCTCCTTTGATGTCAGACTTCTCTCGTCTCATGGTAGACTTTCTCAAGTCTTTAGTGGAACTCGTAACAGTCGGATTGCAGTTCGGAATTGAGGCTCCTACGCTGAACCAGACTCAACATTGTCCTCAGGGTTAGTTGATGATGTTGTGTTCAAACATAATGCAACTTTTAAAACTTAATGCTTGAGCTTAAAATCATGCGTTTGCAGTAACCTCGATGCAACTCTTTTTTTTTTTTTTTTGTATACAGGTGACCTTAAACAACTTCTAATATGGTGAGTTTCAGCTTGTCCAGTTTTATTGCTTATGAACAGTAGGTTTCTTAGAGTTTTTATTGCAACATACAGAAATGCTTATTATGTACCTTTTGAACACAGAGCCTAAATTTGTTTGGTGGCCCTTCATGGAAACTGTATTGGTCTCTGGGCCCCTGCTAGCAAATTATGTACAGCCATTTAATTTCAGTAGTCTCTTTCTGGGTTGGTTCAGGAAACAAATGAAGCCCAAAGCACTTTGTAATGAGTGAACCCTGGCATTGTGCTGTGTGTAGTTTTGGTTTTACAGACATAAATCAAACATTGTGCAAGTATATGCATGAATTTGTGTCCAAGTGAAGATTGGAGAGGGGGGTATTAAACTATGAAAAATTAAACACAGAAAGGAAAAGTATCACCATTAAGTGTTTTTTTATTCACCCTGTATTCTGCAGTGAAGGTTATATTAAAAAATTTTATGAAATATTTTTGTTTCATCCAGGGGCATTAGCCAGAATCTGAGTTGGTCCTTTGGAGATTCAATCCTGAACATGTTTTTGACAGTGGGCGTACCTCTGTGCAGCAATACAGACTTGGCATGTCAAACTGCCTATGAAATCCCGAGCATACGATCTTTCGCCTCTGTACTGGACGGCACTGTAACACAACTGACCTGCGATGAACAGGATGTTACACAACTTAATAACACCCTTTGTAATGAGATTATGGGCAGTAGATCTCAAGTTCCAGACGCTCTTTATTTTATTTGTGAATCTCTGAGCACCCTATCCCATGCTGAACTAACTCTGGTATGGAGGAATACCTGCCATATGATTGAGTTAATCGTATCACCCCTTTTGGAACCTTGCCCACCTTTGCCTTCAGAAGCAACCCAGAGAGTTGCACGGTCCACTCTTAGCCTCAGCCAGCTTTTCTGCAACTATGCAAACTGGACATCGGTGGACACCATTGATCCGGGTCTGGTTACTATGTGTAGTGACAACGACCCCGAAGCTTTTCTCCAGGGCGTGTGCAATGATGTTCCTGTAATGCAGGCTCTCATCGGGAACCCGAGCAATAGCTGGGTGTGGGAGTACTGCACAAACGTTTCCGATAGATACATGGTCTTGCAATTATGCACATACGAGCAGTGGGATCTTCAAACGCTCGACCCTTCTATTGTGGCTCTGTGCTGGACTAATGATCAGGCAAAAATGGAGGCGCTTTTATGTCAGAGTATGGATTTTTACATCATGATTTTCTCCAACAGCGAAAATATCTGGATAATACCCAACTGTACTGAGGTAGCAACATCTCTGCCGAACGACGTTAACACGCTCGTTGCAGAAATGTGCCGTTACTCTGAATGGAGCAACTTAAAGACAATCTCGACAGATCAAATATCCCTGTGCATACAATATGATGAGCCTCAATTTGTGAGCCAGGTCTGCACCAACACCTCATTCCTTAACGCCTTAGTCCTCAAAATGGGCAGTGATTGGGTGCAAACATATTGCACACTCTATATTAAAAGTTCTTCATCAGTTCCACCTGTAGTCTCAAGCACCAATATACCTCCAGCAACTCCACTGAACTCGATCATTTCATCATCAGTTTCTCCAACAAACACCTCAGCAGTGGCAGCCTCATTTTCTAGCACAACCCTTTCTCCATCACTTGTCCAAACAACCCCATCAACGTTCACCAATCTTTCTCTTACAACCCCTTTGAATTTTACAAAAGAATTCTCTTCCAGTGTTGATCTTTCTCCATCAACAGTACCACCATTGTCCTTCAGCATCGCTTCTTCTTCCTCACCATCCCCCAATCTCATTCTTTCTAGCACATCAACCGCTTTCCTCTTGCTCAGTCCATCTCCTTCGGCATTAACAAACATCCCAACAGCCTCTAACCCCATCCTTTCTTCATCTCTCATCAAAGCCTCCCCAACTGTCTCCACCACCACTCGTCTTCCTGTCATCAGTCCAACCCTCTCTGCTAGTGTGAACTCAAACTTCTTACCAACAGTAACAACCTCAGCAACTACAAGCCCACCGACTGCCTATCCTACAATTCCCAGCATGTCTGATTTGTGTAAATATTCCGTCTGGACTGTTTTACCTGTGCATTCATCAGTAATTGGTCTATGTTGGAAATTTGACATGGTAACATTTCATCTTAATGTATGTTGTAACATGACATTGTTAGCTCGTCTAACCTTCGACCCCCAGAACCAGTGGTTGAAATCGGTGTGTTCTGATAACGACACCTCAGACTTGCTTCCGAAAGTTTGCTTGTATTCAGATTGGACTAAACCAGGCATCGTAGATATGACTGACCTTGCTCTTTGTGCTGATCTCGACACGGCAAACTTTGTCCACAAAGTATGCACCAACACCACTGTCCTACAGAACCTCCTTGCCAATTTGGACAACACCTGGTTGCTTGAGCAATGCTCCAACCTCACTGGGTCTGGTAAAGAGAATCTAATGGGTTTCAAACCCTCTGAGCAATGTCTGTATGCAAACTGGACAGTTAATGTTCCTGGTACTGCGCTTGTGGCACTCTGTTGGGATTATGATCAAGCGAATTTTATCTCCTCAATCTGTGGCAAGCCTGCTGTGCTGTCTCATGTAGTTCAAGATCCTGCCAATCACTGGGTGATTGCTTTGTGTGCCACCTGCTCAAACTACTCAAGGGTTGCCCAGTCTAACAATACAAGCAGCAGCAGCTCAAGTAATACAAATAGCACAGAGATTCAACCGTGTCTGGTAAAAGAGATTATCAGCAGACTGAACTGGTCATGCAGTATAGACTTGAACACCGTTTGCCAGCCAGATATCCCTCAGCTTCAGGTGTTTCAGGTATTTCTACGATGCAGCGTGGAGTCTCTCCTGCCACGTGTTGAGAAAATGATGACTGAAGAGGTGGCTTCAATGGTCAAACAAGCAACCAGTTTGTGGGTAATTCTGATGCTTGTTGTGGAAGAAAATGGGTTAACAACATTGCAAGTGACTGATAACATCGGACAAAGCGTCCTGGACTCTGTGTCTGCTTTCCTGGAGCAGGAAACGAGCTTCAGCAAGAAGCAAGTGGTCCTCCAGTGCTTTGCGGTTAGTTTTTTGTGTTTTTGTTTATACTCAATATAAAGTGAAAAGATTTTTTTTAAATGTTTGTTATTCACTTTTTTTATATTTTGAGGTAAAATATCTATTAAACCATAGCCAACTGCAAAGTCCTTTTGGGTTCAGGGAAGAATAGTCCCTGAATCACTGAAATTTTTTTTACTGTGGGTCCAATCATTTTAGGATTTGAGTTCAGAATTATTGACAAAAATATCAAAAGGGTCTCCTACCTTCATAGTAAAATACTACTCAAAAATACCTGGAAGAAAAGTGCGCAGGTTGTTTTTTTTCCTTCTCGATATTTTTAAAGTAAATTTAAAACAGCTTATACTGTACAATGATGTGATGAAAGAGATTTAAAATATAAAACAGCAGGAAATTGAAAACCGAAACTATCACATAAAGCAGTTCGATCAATAATGGCAAAAGAAACAGTTTAAAGTAAAATATTTGACGGCATTTGAATTTATTTAACTAATAAAAATTGCGTATTTAACACTGATGTTACTATTTAAGTGTAATGTAAACTGAGGCATTTTTATGAGGCATTCCTGAGATTTATCATTAATCTGAATTATTTTAGCGGTTAATTACTCATGAGTGTCCGTTAGACAGCAGTGTTAGACCTGTTGTCTGGTGTAATTGACTCGAAGTGGAAAGGTTACTACCTGGTGTACGATGTCCATCCTGTAACCGATATCAGACATTTCGCGTCTCGTACATGTAACATTAACCGAGCGACATTTGATTTGTTGCTTACATTGACACTTAACTCTAATATCCTGTGTTTATTGTTGTTGAACCTGTTTTTGTGTTAATGTTGGTATCGTATCGATTGAGGCTCTGATGAATTTTTCGATGCCAGGTGTATATTTTACACTAAGAGGCGTGTGTGTGTGTGTGTGTGTGTGTGTGTGTGTGTGTGTGTGTGTGTATGTGTATGTTTTTTTTAGAAAGTCCTCACAAGCCTAATGCAAACAGGAAGAGATGTCTCCAGTGATGCTTCATTTTTTATCAAGGTTAGAACACAGTAAACTGTGCTTCCACGTGTTTTTAGCTTTTAATCCATTACCTTATTTTCACCGATTTAGCTTTTTTCCAACTTTCTTTTTCAGCAATATTTCCAGATCCCTCTGACACGTCTGAGAGCCGTGCTGAGTTCAGTGGATATTAACACCATGAGACTGATTTTGCACTACTATAACCGGAACCAGGAAATCCTGCAGGTGAACATTTTCAAAAGGAAGGAATCATTTGTGTTGATTTTTTGCATATAAATTTGTTTGTCATCTTTCTCAGACTAGTCCTGAGCAATTTTTACAGTTTGGCAGAGCTTATTATCCTGATGAAACAAAATATAGCTGTTAGGGGATATTGTTCTTGGTCTGCAACATTGTTTAGGTATCAAAGTAAAATCAATATGAATGCCAGGGTGCATGTTTTCCAAGCAGAACATTGCCCAGAGCATCACACTGTCTCTACCAACATGCCTGCTACTTATAATACATCCTGGTGCCATTTCTTCCCAGGTTATTGGCAAACACCAGCCATCCACACCTGGCCAGAGCACCTTCTTCAATTGCTCCCTAATGCAGCTTTAATGCTTATATTCCCATTGTAGGTGCTTTTGGTGCTAGACAGGGGTTATCATGGGCACTATGATTTGTCTGCAGCTGCTCGCCCCATATAGCTTTCTGTCAGAGCCGGCAATTTCTTCTACAATAGCTCTTTTTTGGGATCGGCCCAGAGGGCTAGCCTTTGCTCCCCACATGAGCCATAGAGCCCATGACCCTGTCACGAGTTTTCCAGTTGTCCTTCCTTGTAACACATTTGGTAGGTATAAACCACTGAACACCAGGATGACCGTGCAAGACCTGTCAGTTTTAATGTTGTGGCTGATTGATGTGTATTTTTTATTTACTATGTCTTTTTGGCACACGCTGATATTTCTTTCAACAGACAAAGCATTTGTCTGATCATTTTTGTACAATCTTTGTATCTTTAGATTGAGATATCCTGTGTTTGTGTCTTTTCTTGTAGCTGACTCAGGACTATTTGCGCACCATGTTGTCTGTGCTGATCCAAACCCACCTGAAACAAGATGCGGCCCTGTTTTATGACCTTGTCCCTCTCCTGAGTCTTGCCCAACCAGAGGAAATCATCTCTCTCCCACCACTCCAAACTAATCTCATAGCGTGAGTGAGTGACCTGTTTATTCACAAAGCACACTGAGCTTTTCAATGATTTTAGTCTTTTCAATTCAAATTTATTGTATAGTGGTTTAAACAATGGGCAATAGTCCTAAAGCAACTTTATAGAAATAAATTTATTGTAAATAAAAAAATGTTTTATGAGAAATTAGTCTCCAAGTTTATCCACACGTTTAAGGAGTTTCATTTGGAGAAAAAGTCCCAGAAATGGTATGGTTTTGCTTTGTACCTGGTCTTGCTCAAGGGCTCAGTAGTGGCAGCTTGGTGGTGCTGGGATTTGAACTCATGGGCTTTTAACCAGAAATCCAACATCTTAACCACTGAACTAGCACTACCCTGTTTGAAAACTCAGAATGGTGAAATATACATATTTTGCAACTTGATCTCTTGATAGTCAACCTGATAGTCAATCATGACTGTAAATCAAATCAGTTCATATTAAAGATATGTTGTGTTTAAAATGAAGACAAATAGCAGAACAGGGACAAATCAAAATGATAAACATGACCATATTGTTCGTCAATCTTTCCCACAGAATAAACCTGATTAACAGCATCATCCCCGGTTTGTCACTGGATCAGCGTCAGGCTTTCGGCTCATGGTTTAGTCAGTCTCTCAGTGCTGCAAACGTAACAGCAGGCGGCCCGTCCTTCATCCAAGACTTCGGTAACCTGATCGCGTACCTGCCGTTCCACAGCTTCCAGCGTCTCTCACCTGCTCAGGTAACAGCCACGCCACCTTTACTGCGACACCCGAACCTGGTTCTGGACGAAGGTTTATCGCCAGTCAGATGGCTCCTTTTGTAAGAAACAAGTCTGCAAATTCGTCTCCAGTAAGAAAATACAGGGCCATGAATTAAAGATAAACGTGTAGTTGGGTGCTCAAAGAGCACATACAAAGGAAGGTGTTCCGAAATAAATTTCCTCCCAGTGATCCAACACTGGAGCTATTCAATATGTATTGGACTTCTTATTCAGCTGTATAGGGTTTCAGTTTGGTTATTAATCATTATATGTAACCAGTCTCTTTTTCTTTTTTTTTCTTTTAGGTCTTGAATGGTCTGGATGTTCTTCTAAAGAATAATTTGGGAGCTATGAAGCAGCAGTTTGTAGCACAGAGTGTTTTTGGCCTATACAAAAACCTCACAGCAGAACAGTTGAGCAGGTGTGCGCATAACACTCGTGCAGATCATCGGAATTCTTTTTAGGTTTTGACATGGCGATTCTTTGTAAATCAGTCTGAAAATATTAGCAAAAAATGACATTCTAAATGGATTTGACCTGTTTTTGGTTTTGTTTGCTTAAACGGTTCAAAGTTTAATGTCCTTTTTTTTTTTTTTGTATTCATGTACTGATAATACAGTATTAGATTTATAACAAGGTACATTAAGGCATATTTGATTTTATTGATATATTTCATGATAACTATAATATTTGGTCATAATATTTTACCACATACAAAGGTCTTTTTTTATATATACATTAAAAAGAAATATCTGAAGAGAAATGACATGATCAAGAGATACTGCGGTATATTATTTTGTTCCATGTTAGGTTAGCCAACCTGACATGCCAAGCTAATGTGGGTGACCTACTAGCGTATGTGGGCACCAGTGCGTTCCCGGTTATCCAGGAGAACATCAGGACGTGCGTAACACATGGCACTAGCGTTCCGAGCTACATGGTAAGGACTGGAAATTAAATGAATAACCACAGGCATTGTTTTAACGAAAACACATGCTAGTGATATTGTATAAATTTGGTCCTCTGTGTGTGTGCTGCATCAGATTTCCAGTGTGCTGTTTGTAAACGGGTCTGAGCTCCAGTCTCCTGCCACTCTTAGTCCTCAGAAGGTTTCTCAGCTTGTACCACTTCTACCTCTGTTGGGGGTGGATTTTCTGCAGCAGCTCAGCCAAGCACAGCTTGTTCCTGTCTTAAGTGCTCTCACCTCTATTCCCTTCACCCCTACACAGGTATGCAGTGTGTCTGCTTTACACTGTTTTATATCATTTATAATACATTCAACTCCAGAACTATCCGTACCCCTCACCAGGACCGGTAAAGACATGTTATACAATTAATAATGTAATTATATGAAATTAAACTGTAATATATCATTCAACTGTAAAATGTAATGGAATCACGAGTACTGGGACGTTTCAACTCAAACTAAAGCTCTTGTGTTATATAAATTAACATCACAGTAAATAGGGGTGTAATGAACTACACTCTACATGATACACTCCATTCACGATTCAGTTCTAATTATGATACTGACAACAATGATTTTTTTAAGCAAACAAAGCAAAGCGATGTGTATTTTAGTTGGTTTAAAAGAATGTAATATCATAAACAAAACCTGCTACAAGTTCACATCATAAACTCTGTACCAGAAAAAGTGGTCCAAAGTTTACTAAAATTCTGCAGCCAATAGGTTTTAGGATATTTTAAATGATATTTTGAAAAATGTTTGGAAAGATTGATTTTTGAATTTTTTTTATTTAATTAAAACATTTTAAAACCACACACTTTTATCTGTCAACGTGTAATATTTAATATTTTACATATTAACATATGTAAAAAAATTTAAATATATAAAAAAAAGGAATGTACTTAT
>JAAIIK010000009.1:9248037-9289856 GCA_014706435.1 Silurus glanis
CACACACACACACACACACACACACACACACACACACTCTTCACCTCTCTCACAAACTATTTATCTTTTAAACACGCTCTGATATAATGATTAATTCCCTGGTTGCACAATTACACTTTCTGGCCATATAGTTCACATTTATAGAAGAAAACTAATTATAATTGCACTCTAGTACACAGATGAGAATGGGTTCACTTGTGAGTCTGGTTTCTCCTAAGATTTCTTTATATTTAGGAGTTTTTTATGCCATCATTGCCTCTGGCTTGTTCATTAAGAGTGAACTCATACATTTAAATTGTATTTTATCTAAATAATAATAAAAAAAAAAAAAATAAAAAAAACATTAAAAATGTCCTTTTGTAAAGCTCATTTGTGACACTGTCTACTGTTAAAGGTGCCGTACAAATAAAACTGAGTTTAAATAAATAAATAGTTGATCTGAATCTACCAAGGGCATCTACCAAATTCCAGAAATTTACCTTCTGCTTTGAAATATAATTGAATAAATGTGTGAAGTCTGAAAAAATGGAAACAGACACTTGAGAAAGGTTCTTGCCTGCAGCAACAGATTGTACTCATTGCACATTTTAACTGTCCAAACACTGGTGTATATAACAGTGCTATAAACACACAGCATTTGTGTGCAAATTGTGCATTTTGTTTCACGTGTAGGTGGTGTTTAATCAAGAACAGCTCAGCGTGTTCTCATACGAGCAGGCCGTAGTGGTGACCGAGGCTCAGCGTTCAGTGCTCAGCACTGTACAGCAGACTGCACTGTCCATGGTGCTCAACCCACTCGAGGACAAACCCGTGGATTTAAGAGGTACATGTTGCATCTCTGTCTGTCTCATAGCATGACCTCTAAAGTAAATAAAACCAAGTAAATCAACTCTTATTTTCCATCTGCTTGTCCACAGGCAGGTCATTAGGAGTAACAGCTGAAGTCTGTCCTTTCTGCCACGTCTGCAGTCTTTTGGTGTTCATCCTGACGCTCCTCCTCAATGGTCCATGATTGAATGCAAAACAAAAAATTCTTTATGAAGCCTGTGCAATATTCTGTATACGATTTCATAACAGCACTTTAATTCGTTCACTGTTTAATTATTGAATAATATTTTGATCATCATAGAAAATGTTATCTATTTATTTATTCATTCTTCTATTTATTGCTGTGTATGTCCACACCCAAAATTATTATATTGTTCTGTGTCTTTCTATAAATTATATTTTTCTTTATTAACAGTAATGCTAGTACAGCTTGTGAAGCAAGAGCTATTTTATTTGTGTTTATTTTTAATGTCGTATTTTGTTACGAATATATGTAATGTGACCTGATTCCATGCCTCAGATAGTGTAGCTGAGATGCAAGTGAGGTTACATTTCACTAATTATAGCATGCTGTAATGTAATGTGTGATGTTAAATTTGCTTAAATATCAGTGTTCGTGGATAAATATTATGAAAATCTGAAACTGGTTCTGTCATGTTTATAATCAGTATTTTTTTTTTTTATTATTCATCGCAATTTCAACCAAGTCAAGTGAAGTTAAGTTTATTTCTATAGCACGTCTCAAAACCAGCTTTACAGAATTTAAGAGTTAAGGTGAACGATGTGTATTTATCCCTGATGAGCAGCCATGGAGACTGTGGCAAGGAAAAACTCCTTTAGATGTTATGAGGAAGAAACCTTGAGAGGAACCAGACTCAAAAGGGGAACCTCATCCTCATTTGGGTGACATCAAGAGTGTGATTATAGTCTTTAAACAATACAGAACACTGGAGAGTGAGAACTAACATGAGCACTGGAGTGTAAGATTATAAGTAATGTTCTTTCTACAGTCTTATACAGTCATTTGTGGTTATAAAACCAGGGGCTACTGAGCAACTCATAAAATAGCTCAACATTTGTGATCATCACAGATCCAACACCAGCTTCTCCATGCCAGAGCCTTTAAACACTCAGAGTTCCAGTGTAAAAACTACTCATGAAGCGGGATCCAATTGGCGCTGGTACGTCTCTAGATGGTGTGATCCAGTGTGATTTGAATTCTAATAAAAGAGGAAATGTGATCAGACAGGCCACTGATGAACTTTTATTTAACCCTTTTATGTTCTTGGTTCTTAAATCAAGTTTGTTTCTCAAAATAAATATTCCACTATTTTGTTTTTAGGTATTGTATTTATTTCTTTTACAAGTAAAGAAATAAAACAGCTTATTACTTAGAACAGAAGAGCAAAGAACAAAAGCATTAAAGTGGCCTCATATGGCTCTGTTTAAGGCAATTTTGAGTGGAATTGATTTTCCTGCTGTAGAGATCTGACTTTAACCCTGTTAAACACATTTGGGATGAATTGGAACGCTGACTGCATCTCAGGTCTCCTCAACCCATATCGGTACCTGTCGTTACTAATGCCCTTGTTGCTGAATGAGCACAAATCGATATAATCACACTCAAAAGTGCTAAATTAAGTGTTTCAGGAAGAGGTAGGTCTTCAATCGTCGCTTGAAGATAGTCAGGGACTCCGCTGTACGGACATTTAATGGAAGTTCATTCCACCACCTCGGTGCCAGAACAGAGAAGAGCCTTGAAGTATACTTACCTCTCATTCTAAAAGAAGGTGGTACCATTCGAGCAGTGCTGGAGGATCTCAGACAGCGTGGTGCAGTGTGAGATGTGATGAGATCTCTAAGGTAAGATGGTGCTGGTCCATTTTTGGCCTTGTAGGCAAGCATCAGTGATTTGAATCTGATACGTGCAGCTACTGGAAGCCAGTGAAGGGAGCGCAGCAGTAAATGTGGAATGGGTTGTTAAAAAAAAAATCATATACAAGTCTCATGACTTGTGTCCACAAACTTATGTAATATATGGACAAAAGACTTGTATGTGGCATTTTGAGGGTTTTTTTTTTTTTGTGAGGGTGGGGATTGGGGTGTCAGTAGTTATATAACATAACAGTAATTACAATATTTGTCATTAAATGTCAATTTGTTTTTTGCTGTGTCCCACAATAATTAGAACAATTAAGTATTTAAGTATTATATACATAATGAAATATTTTTGTTGAACTTACAACAGGACAAGCCAGCAAGAAATTAAAAATAAGAACATAACATTTATTTATCAGTCACCTTCTTTTCGTGAACGGTGTCGGTGTGCGAGTGCGCGTACACGACCGCACGCCTGAGCGCGCTTGCCTCGTCACATGGGGCGCGGGAGCGCGCGCTCCGCCGCCATCCCGTCAGCCAGCAGTGCACGCTCAGAGTCGCGAACGCGCAACGGAGTTGCTGAGCACATTCAGGCGCACATGCGGTCCTTCAGCTAACTGCTGAGGAGTGTGATCAAACCCGCACATACCACAAAATGGCGGATTCTGACTCATGGGGTAAGACTGGTCAATTTTATACAATCAGAATTAGTTCGGATAAACTGTTAAATGTAAAGCGTTTGTATGGTGTGTGTGTAGACGCGGACAACTTCGAGGTGAACGAACCGCTGCCAAAGGCCGCGACGGTTCTGCAGGACCGGTGGGAAGGAGAAGATGAGGAAGACGACGTCAAGGTAACACAGCAATCTGTTGGAATCTACAGAGTATTTTTAGTTTGTATTTTAATACCAAACCAGGGCTACAGATGTTTTAGCTGCTCTGCTAGCTAACACCGAGTTAAGGGCTAAGCTAAGATGGTTAGCTTTCGGCCGGCATGCGACTTGAGCTGTTAGCTGAAATAGCGGTTATATGCTTATGGCTATTATTGCAACATAATTCGTGTAGGCGTGTTTTTAAACGGGCTTTTGTTGTGTTAAAATGTAATAACATGTCGTATTGGGTTATCTCATAAATAGTTTACTAATACACTGGACTTGTGTAACGCCGTGGTTAGCGAGGTTTCTTGTGCTAGCATTAGCAACAGCTGCTCACGCTGCGTTGTCGCTCGTGTGTGCGCGCGGGCGTAAGTGCGCATGCGCGTATATGTGTGTGTGACACCCGGATTTTATCTACAGTAAACTCGTGTTGATCAGTCGCTGGTGAAACACGCTGCTCGGCCATTTCTGCCTTCTGAAGGCGCAGTGATTAGTGTGTGTAGTGTGATTCTGGTAAAACAGTGTGTGATCAGGCTGGACTCGGACTGCGCCTGCTGGGAAAGTTCTCGTTTAATTTGACGTCAGTGTGACGATCATGTGAACTGAAACGAGGCAGTGCAACACAACACAGGCCGTGTGTGAGTCATGCTGCGGATGGCAACCCCTGTCTCCAGAAGTATTCTGGAATGACCTAGAACTACCGACAAAAACATCTAAAAGGATCAGACTGTAGAAGTGTTCAAGAATCCCCAAGAACTGATGGAAACATAGAAATAGTATCAGACATACTGGAAGTGTTCTACAATCCCCAAGAACTTATGGAAACAT
This sequence comes from Silurus glanis, assembly GCA_014706435.1. NCBI lineage: Eukaryota > Metazoa > Chordata > Actinopteri > Siluriformes > Siluridae > Silurus > Silurus glanis. The sequence goes on from JAAIIK010000009.1 coordinate 9,252,446, forward strand.
CTAAATAGTATCAGACATACTGGAAGTGTTCTAGAATCCCCAAGAATTATGGAAACATCAAAATAGTATCAGACATACTGGAAGTGTTCTAGAATTACTTAGAACTTATGGAAACATCAAAATAGTATCAGACATACTGGAAGTGTTCTAGAATCCCCAAGAATTATGGAAACATCAAAATAGTATCAGACATACTGGAAGTGTTCTAGAATTACCTAGAACTTATGGAAACATCAAAATAGTATCAGACATACTGGAAGTGTTCTAGAATACCCAAGAATTATGGAAACATCTAAATAGTATCAGACATACTGGAAGTGTTCTAGAATTACCTAGAACTTATGGAAACATCTAAATAATATCAGACATACTGTAAGTGTTCTACAATCCCCAAGAACTATGGAAACATCTAAATAGTATCAGACATACTGGAAGTGTTCTAGAATCCCCAAAAACTTATGGAAACATCTAAATAGTATCAGACATACTGGAAGTGTTTTAGAATCCCCAAGCACCTATGGAAACATCTAAATAGGATCAGACATACTGGAAGTGTTCTAGAATTACCTAGAACTTATGGAAACATCTAAATGTTTCTGCTATTTTGGAAGTTATTCTGGAATCACCTAGAACTGATTTTAGGTCCAGCTTAAAGTGAATCAACAAACACTTTCAAATTGTGTGTTTAATGATAACCTGAAGATTTAATACACATGACTTTTTTTTTTTTTTTTGTAGAACTATCTAGAAATGTGTTGGAATCATTTAAAACTGATTCAAATTTGGGACTGTTCTAGATTTACTAGGACTAAACATGGTTTCATATCACTGAGAACTTAAGTGTTGTCTCGATGAGAGCTGGCAGAACTCTGAGTGTTTAAAAAAAAAAAAAAAAGGTAATAAAAAATCCTGAGTGTTCCAGGTTATCGTGATATTTTAGAGCATTTTAAAGGTGTTCTAAAGAAGTAGAAGTTGTAAAGTGGTGTGTGTTGCCATGTGAATGTGTTGGTGGTATTCTGGAATTCACATTCTGAATCTCTTATGGGTGAGAGAATTTATTTGTAGTGTTCCAGAACTCCATAATGGTGAAATGGAATCCTTCAGAAGTGTCCTAAAGTCCCAAAATAAAAATAATTGTTTCAGAATACTTTAGCAATGATAGACAATTTATAAGGGCTGTTCCAGAATTGAAGAAGTTTATGTTAAGAAGGTTCTTTTTATTTTTTAATTTTTTATTAAGTAATCAAAACCTTTCGAGTTGTTCGAGACTCATTCAGAGGTGACAGGGAATCTTTGGGACATGTTCCAGTAATGATTAAATGGTATTGTCAGAAATGTTCAGTAGTTTTATTCAAGTCGCGTCAAATCTCTTTAACTGCTCCAGAGTTCTTCAGAAATATTCCATGATTTACATGATGGGAATTTTGTGTGTTTCTGAATTTCTCAATCAGCAGGTAGAATTCTGTGCTGTATTCCAGAGCTTGTGATTCAGCTGTCAGTTTTTAGTTTTTGCCCTCAATTCATTCATTCATTTTTTTTTTTTTAATTTTTTTTTTTTTTTTTTTGTGGAAAATGCATGGTGGACATTTTTCAGCCATTTGCTGGCGGTACACAGCAGTGCACTCTAATGCTGTATGTATGAACCAAATTTGTGAGCTTTGATCCTGTGATCTGTAACCTTTTACAAAAAAAACCTAATCGCATTTGGAGTCAAATTATTGTTGCAGCCTCCCACATATCCGTTTGTGCTTTAGACATTAATTAATGAAGGAGGAAGGGTTTTTTTTCTTTTTTTCCCCATTAAGCAGTTTGCTGGGTGGGTTCCCTGGTGGTCTAGTGGTTAGGATGCGGCGCTCTCACCGCTGCGGCCCGGGTTCGATCCCCGGTCAGGGAACCAACCCCAGCCATTAGGGAGGCACAAGTCTGTGCACTCTTTCTGCCGGTCCCAAGCCCGGATAAATGAGGATGGTTGCGTTAGGAAGGGCATCCAGCGTAAAAACGTGCCAAATTAAACATGAATTCAGGATGATCCGCTGTGGCGTGACCCCTAATGGGAGAAGCCAAAAGAAAGTAAGCATTTTGTTGGGTGAGTTTATTAGGGGGGCAGTGCATGTAGGACGTTTTGGAGACAAGGTGAGGGAGCCACGATTGAGATGATACATGGGGTGTATCGGTAGGAGAATGCTGAGGATGGAGCCACCAGAAATGAGGAAAAGAGGAAGACCAAGGAGGAGTTTTATGGATGTGGTGAGGGAAGACATGCAGGTAGTTGGGTTGAAAGAGGCAGATGTAGAGGACAGGGTGGTATGGAGACGGATGGTCCACTGTGGCGCCCCCTAATGGGAGAAGCTGAAAGAAGTCGTCGTCTGTGGATATCTACTTTTTTTTATTTTATTATTTACATTTATATGAATGATTTTAATATTATTGAACTTCATAGGATATAAACATTTGTATATTATTTACACATTACTGTATGAATAGTTTTTATGTATTTCATATAAATATTTTTCAAATATTTCAATTCATTGGATTGCATTGATTCTCTTTTCTTATTCAGGACAACTGGGATGATGAGGAGGAGGAAGAACAGAAGGTGGAGGTGAAAAAACCAGGTGCGGTTTCCAATCAAGTACACGTTAATTAGTCTGAGTGAATTTTTTTTCTCACTGTTCGAAAATATTATTTAACTGATCACAGTTGCAGCAAAAACATTTTTTGGAACAGCAGAAAATAAACAAAAACTACAGTTTACTGTAGCGGTTTTCTCTGAGACCAGACATTTGTCCATGACTGCATTTCTTTAGTTAGTCCTTCCTTTTTTTCCTTCTCTTTTTTTAAAGATTTATTTCTGGGCTGTCTTAAATCACGTGATCAGGTGCTTCCTGTATCTTTGCGAATGAAAAACTGCATTCGAGTTTAAGATGTGCAGCGAGTACTAGCATCAATTCTAATGGAACCTATTGTTAAAAAAAATTACACATTTAAACACTAAATATTGGAGAGTTTGTTTTTCATAGGTGGCTCAGCTGTTTTTATTATGAAGATAAACTGTGCACTTTTGACATCTTTTGAGGATTTTATACAAGCGTAAAAGGAAAATGCAGAATTTATGCAAAATGTGTGATTAAAGGATATAATCGTAATGAACTTCACTCAAAGGAATGACACTATAGCACAGTCATTTACACTGAAAAATTTACAGTAAATAAGTTTATATAGAAGGTAGACACTTTTGGACGTGACAATGATTATGAACCTGAGTGGAACACAGAACAAAATAAGCACTCCTAGTAGAAAGACTTCATTATTAAATTGTTTTATTCACTATATTTTCATTAGGCAGTATAATTGATTTTATAAACTAGAAAACAAGCTTGGTGTATTTTATTGTTAACACTAGCAAGCACAAGCAACCAAACCTTTGACACCGGACCTTTCCTTTCCCCGGTGGACTTTTTAATGACGCTACAGTTTGTCATTTCCTTATTTATGTGTCAGAATTTTTTGGCATTAATTTTGCCACTATTACAACAATTATCCTCTTTATTATAAAGCTTCTTTCCTCTGTCACCAAATGTGGTGTTCGTCAGTGGAATTTAATAAATTATCCAATCATTTAAGCCACATTAAGAGTCTTAATTAGCACACTTTTCTAATTATACATGGAGTCATACTTTGTCATAAAAAATCACATGCTTTCCAGATGTAAATCATGAAAACTTTTTTTACTGTTTCTTAGTGGTGAAAGTTTCAGAGAAGAAAAAACTGAGTGCTAAAATCAAAGAAAAAGAAAATGAAGAGAAAAAAGAAGAGCTGAGGAAAAGGGTGAGTCAGATTTTTATTATTGTATGGGTTGGGTGTTTTTATTTATTTAATTTTCTTTATGTAAAACATCTGCTCATTAGATTTAGAGCAGCAGTGCTGATTGAAGATTTGTAAATTGCAATACAAAATTAGTTAAGTGCTGAAAATTAATTAAAAAGGAGAAAATATTTCAGCGACTGTAGTTTTCTAAACGCAAACCTGATTCACTGGTTTATTCAATCAGATTCGCTGAAGGCAACTCGAGTAAGTACGAGAAAGTAGCTATAGGGCTGGAGCTCAGAAAGATGTTGAGTTTCAGTTTTTCCCATTTCAAAGGCGGTTTTACCTTGTTCGGTTCTTATTAGTGAGCTGATGCATGGCTTCTTTTTGACATTTATTTTTAAAGATGTTGCTCCTTATTCAAAACTGACATCTCACCTGTTTAGAGGTCATGCCTTTGGCCAAAAATATTCAAAATTTGTTATTTAAAGTAAAAAACAAATATTGTAGCCAAATTTTGAGCTATGTGCACCTTGAGTTTTTTTCTTGGATAAAGTTCTCAAATTAAATTCTAACTCCTGTTATTCATATAGTTAGAAGAAACCCAGGCCAATTCCGAGCTCACACCTGAAGAGGAGGCGGCCGAGAAACTGCGTGTGCAGAAACTGCAGGAGGAGTCGGACATGGCACTCGCACATGAAGCTTTCGGTGCGTTATAACTCGCTCCAATCATCAATCAACACTTGTTTCTTAAACGCTTGTTTCATGTGTGTGTTCAATCCAAACCATTTTTTTGTTTTTGAGCAATGTTAGAAACCAACAAAAAATTCTCCAGTTCAGTTTCTGATAGTATTCGTGATTGTCTATTAAATTGACTATTCTAGTAATCAATTATTCGTGTAAAAATAAACAACCAAAGTAGGGGCAAAATGTTATTACTTGATAAAGTAGCATATAAGCAGAAAAACTCGCATAAGTAGAAAACTTCAAATCAAATTGCATTTTAAAGAACTTAATTATTATTAATGGTCATTAGAAATTTATTATTTTGAAAAGGAAATATTTATGCCTCAGTTCTGACTAACACTATACATTTTTCCCATTCTTACTTGTCAAATTTAATTTGGACAAGGAAAAAAGAAGTGAACAATAAAATTTGTATGTGGGCATTTAAATAATGATGCCACTAATAAAACTTATTACAAATTCCACATGCATAAAATAGAGTATTCCTGCTATACATCAAATACTGGCAATATATGACTGGCAAAAATATTTAGTTAAAATTGAATTTCTTAATTTGTAAAATGTTCCTACACAGATTTGAATGTGTACAATAAAAAGTCATATAAAATACAGTTTCTCAGAAATGTAATGTATCTGTTATATCTGTGATACTTGTAACTCTATGAAGTGATTACTGTGCATGACAATTTCCTCAAGTTGCTTAAATTTTTTTGTGAAGGAATCACCAACTCTTAAAAAAATAAAAGAAAAGAAAATGGACAGGTTTTGAAGATAAAGCGCAAACACTTCTGATTCACAGGTGTTGACACAACTATCACAAACAGTGCCTCTGGAATTGAAGCCATGTGTCCCTCGAATAAGGAAGACTTTCTAGTTTTCGAGAAATTACTGAAAGACAAGATTACACAGTTTGAGAAGTCAGTGCATTATTCCAACTTTTTGGAGTCGCTGTTTCGGGAACTCTGTATTTCATGTGAGTACATTTTAAAGGGCTTTGTGTGTCTGCATTGTTTATTTTATGGTTCCGGCAAAAAAAATCGCATTTTAAAATAAAATGCACCTTATTTACTAAAATGCCGAATTCCTTACAGTGGAAGTAGACGATTTAAAGAAAATCAGCAATTCCCTGTCAGTTCTTCTCACCGAAAGGCAAAAACAAGAAAAGGTATGCTGTGAAATTGCTTTTCCCCATTATTACTTTATTCTTTTTGTAAGTGTATATTGTGACTGGTTTTTAGTTTTATCTACGGTACACATTTAGTTGGCACATTTCCTGTTGGATGAATTATGCCTCTGCGTCTGTGCACAAAAATTTGCACCCAACTCTATCATGTAATGTTACATTTCTCAGGTGTGCCCATATTACATTTGTTTTATTTGAATTGCTTACATTTATTTCAGTTTCACACTTTCTGGATGTGATAAATACACTCTTTTACTAGCAGTGTAACGGTACACAAACTTCACGGTTCGGTACGTACCTCGGTTTTGAGTCACGGTTCGGGGAAGAAATGCAAAACATAAAATTGCTCCATTAATTATTAATAACATTTGTGATCTTCAACAGTTACTTTTTAAAACAAATTTAAATAAAATGCCTGCTTGGTTAAATAATATACACTATTTTATAATAAAAAAGAGAATAAATCAATTTAATGCAATGCACTTATTTTTATTATATTGGCATAAATAAAATAAAGGGAAAAATGTAATAGTTTACATTTGTTAAACCCCATATGATTAATACAGTGTGTTTTACATTGAATATTCTAAAGATATGATGAGCTTAGTTGTTCTACTTATTTCAGCAGACTTAAATGTCCTCATTCCTTCCACCCTTCATTAATTCATTCCCTCGATATGTGGAATTGTCAGGATTTTCTCCTTTTAAGAGAAATTCTTGAAGCCGGACATAAAACTAAAGAATCCACAGCACTAGTGTTAGCCGCTAACTAGGGGGCTATGGGTTCTTTAGCTTTACTCGTGCACAAAACAAATCTGGTACTCACCACAGAGACGTTGCACCAAGTCGTTTTTTTTTTTTTTTTTAATACCCCTGGCATCGTGTGTATGTTTTAAAGTTTAATAATAAAAATAAATGCACCCAGAGTGCAAGGCAGAGACTAAACAAAGTTGCGGTTCGGCACTTAATACGTTCCTGAGGGAGAGATTTTAACTCTGATGTTCCACACGTAAAAATGATCGTATTTAAACCCTGTGGCGAAAAACTTTCCCACTTTACCTTTATCGTGGTCTTGAAGATCTTTTATATACCAGAACTTTTTCTAATCTGCTTAAGTTTTAATGACATTTGTTAATAGTGCCAGATTCCATAAACTTTCTTTTAAATGTAATGTTAGTGTAGTTTCTGTGCTGTTTTGAATTGTTTTCTTGTTGCAGAACAGCAATGCTTTAATTTATCAGAGAATTGCCTTTTAATTAGAGTAAAACAAAGGCTTGTTGCCTTTTCATCCGGACACTTTTTTGGATGCCAAATATTTTGCACCGAGCTATGTCCTAAAGGGGGATCCACAGTTGTTTGATCTTGTCAGGCATGCTATCCCAGATGTATTCTCACCATGTTTCTGGGATAGGATCTGAGCTGAGAATAAAGAGCTGACTGAAATGGTCATTTTAGATGCACAAGTGTAATTCCTCGTGCTTACACTAGAGGGAGCAGCCTGCTTAGTTACTGTTAAACCATTCCCCTGAACCTCTTGAAAGTCTGATGAACAGAATGTTTATATTCTGTAAGAGAATATGCCCATTTTTTTTTTATCTTGTCACATGATGTTTTCCCAATAGGAAAAATCCAAAGGCACAAAGAAGAAAAAGAAAACGGTCCTTTCTGGCGGTGGGTTGAAAGCAAAAATGAAAACCGACTTTGACGACTATGGTAACTTGGATGGCGGCTTCAACGATTATGAGGACTTCATGTGACAAAGGCTGAATCACACCCTCCTCGCCTACCCCCACCCACGAAACTGCCCCCCATCTCCACTGAGACATGCAGCGTCCCCTGTATCTCATTTTCTCTCATCAGTGCCATCTTGGAGTAAACTGAACACTGTGTCAACCTTTGACATTTTTTGCTTCAGTGGTCAAAACAACTCTTAGTGAAGCTGCTATCACCAAAATTGCTGTTTGGTGACAAAAGGAAAGATCTATCAAATTGCCTTGTATTTACAACTCTGCCTCTGACAAAGACTTTAGGACGTGAGACATCTTTGCACAAGTTTCTTCTCCAATTGGCCCTCTTAAAATAATCATCAATATGCCTTATATACAATATGACAATTTTGGTTAAAGTACTGAAATAGCCGATCGTGTTAACCTCTGTGCAACTGCATTTACATAGAAACAAATGTGATATTCTATGCAAAATAATTGTATACAGAATGTCTAGGTTAAAAAAACAGTATGGATATTTTCCTCTTGTGGAAATTTCCACAGAATTATCTACATCTCTGATTACCAGTTGTCCGCAACATCAGATGCACATAATTCAACCATTTTCCTTGAACCATGTCAGTGCATTTACGGCAGACACTACATGAGGAGCACTGGTGGTAGGTACACTTTTTGTTGGTTTTTTTTATTTTTAAGAACGAAAAAGCAGAAAAAAAGTAAGTATAACTGAGTGAGTGTTATGGAATAGTTTTGAAAATTGACACACTTACTTTGCATTTAAATGTTTACTTTGTTCTAATGCTGGTAGATTGAAATGACTAGTGCAGGAGTGTGGGGCTTAGTCTTTTCCTTGTAGCTTCTGCAGGCTTGTATCAGGGACAAGGAAGAACAGATAAAAATGTTTGCTCCCAATCAATATTTGAAGTTTTCCTTTTTTTGGGGGGTGGGGAGGGTGTTGCACACCTCTAACTATTTGCAAAAAAAACATGCTTCATGAATATGGTCAATAATGAATGATTCCAGCAGTGTTTTTTTTTTTTTTTTTTTTTTTTTTTTTTTTAAGGTCTAATTTAATAAAATTGATCGGTCAAAGGAATATTTGGAAAACTTGTATGATTCAAATACATAGACCTTATACATCAAGTTCTGCTAATAATTATGTATGAAATAAATATCCTATTATTTACAGTTTCAAGTAGTAACTATCACAGTACAGATAATTAAATGACTTAAGAATAAAAATGATAACTGCCCATATAACAAAGTGTCATGTGGAGGGGGCAGTCATTAATTATTTTGGCCAACAGTATCATTGGAAGTACTGTTATTTCTAATATCACCATGGGCCTGCTCATTTGTTTTGCATCTCATGATCAAACAATTTAATAGTATGGATATTAGTTGGGTTTGTTTGACCTTTTGTGTTTTTGCTTTTCATTTATACAAAACCTTACTCACAAGAAGAGGTGATCCAGGACCAGAGCTGGAAACCAGTACTCTAACCCATAAATGTAGTTTCCTAGTATACCTTATAAAATGTATGCATTTGCTTGAAAACAACTGTTTCCTTCACTACCTAGCTTGAAAGTTGCTCACATCAGGTAATGTGGAGCACTTTCCTAGAAGTAAATTGCTAAATTGCATTATGAACTTTGGCGTGGAGTCAGGGAGCGCCCGTTGGGATTGCGGGTACTTCTTCTCCGGCTGTTGCGGAGTGCGGCTGAGGAGTCTCCTCGCTGCCTTCGACTGCCTCTCCCTGTACGGGCAGACCCCGCTATGACCCGGCCTGGAGCATTCTGGAGCTGCTGGAAAATGCTTTGCCTGGTGACCTCTTTGTCACCGCAAGAAAAGATTAATGCCACACCTTCATTACTTTTCATTACTCGTGATGCCCCGTCCGATGTACCCTCGAAACACCGTCCAAGTGCTATCTCCTTTGCTGTGCGAGGATCTTGATCAGTAACTGTGTAGATGCCGTAATTATGGCCCAAAGGGTCTAGTGGTGCAAGCATAGTGAACTCATTGGTGTCATTGTTGACAGCCAGTGGAAGATGGTTGACCAGGTATTCTTGAAGCATGCTGTTGACACTGTCTCGCTTGCAACTACCCTGCGGGATCACCTTCACTAGGGTACGATCTACTCTTTCTTGGTCGTAGAGCATGCCACTGCATTTGAACTCCAAACAGACTGCTGAGACACTGGTCTGATCCCGGTCTCGGATACTACGGGTGTCGCGAAGCCCATATAGTTGGCCTACTGTTCTTGGGTGGGTGCCTCCCATGTTGCGAGAACGGACATTGATTTCATGCGGGCTGTTGATTTTTACTTTAATATAACAAGCTCTGTATTCTGTTGGCTTCGGCCACCAGCTCAGGTAGTCTTCAGTCCAACTCATCGGATCATCCTCGTTGAAAGGAACCGTGTTGTAGTCATATCGATCTCCTTCAACTCTCGAAAAGCGGAAGTGAGGTGCATTAAATGGAGCTTCTTCACACTCCTTTAGTTTTTCAAATGGATAAATTGGACCATTTGCTTCTTCGGCTGTGTTTGGGCTGGGTTTCGCTACGTTGATACTAAATGCCGTCTTCTTGATTCTAGGATCATCGTGATCTGTTCTTCTGTAGTTCAGCTTGCTCAAAATGGGTTGAGGGACACCAATGCTGTTGGGATTTAATTTCGGTGCTGAAGCTACTGCATCAAGTTCTTCTCCTCCAAGGTTTGCCATGACATAAGCAGAATAAGCATCTGCTTTTTTGTCATCGCAGAAGGCAGGCAGACATGCACCATTGGGACCAGTGATGACACTATCAAACCTACCCCATGCACGAGGGTTGCTGGAAAAACCAGCTGTAGGCTCCATATTTATCAGACTTACCACAACACCCTCAACTTGCTCACTTGGCATAAATCTTTCACTACGGAACGCTCGGACTTTGACGTAGCATCTTCTGTTTTCAGGCACGTCTAAGTTAAACAACCTTCTTTCCCGGATTTCCATGTTTCCTATGAGGAAAGTCCTTTCTTCTCGTTTTTGTCGTTGCTTTTTCTCCATAAGAAGCTGTCCTTCCTCTTCCCAAAGACCAGTGTCTGGGTTGAGGGACCACAGTTTCATTGTATTTAGATGTTCCGGCATCCTTACTTGGGCTGCATCGAGACGAACATTTACTTTACCAGCATTTAGTGACTCACCATCCATTTCATCCCTGAAGTCAACTGAGAACATACCATAGGTTCTCAAGGGGAGGGTATCACCTTCAGTGCTAATAAAGTTGAGATCACTTTGAGCGGCCTCTGCTGTGGATACATCTCTCGGGTCCATGAAGGTGACGCTGGCTTTCACATTACCTACGAATACTTCGCCATTCTGCTTGTAGAAAGAGTTTGGTGGAATTTCAATCTCAACCATAGGTTCCTCTCCTTGTACTTCTCCAAGCTGTAGATTGTTGGTGTCGGTTGAGCTTAAGATAACAGGAGGCTTTTTCCTCAACAGTTTGATCTCGTGGTACACAGCTCCACCTTTGTTATTGAACACAAGTACTTTAGTAGTGTTCACAAACTTTTGCATGCTGTCTACAAAAGTAAGAACAAGCCTTTCAGTATCTGTGGGAACTTGTATGGAGAAAGTGCCCTTGTATCCTGTTCTGCTAATCCTTGCGCCATCCAGGTAAATATGTCCAAACCTCAAGGGCTCTCCTGTATCCGGTGCAAAAGCACGTCCACGGACTATTGTCTTTGTTTCTACACATTTTTTGCAGCCACACTCTGTGACCACCATCGTGGGCAGCTGGTAGCCTTGGCATGTTATCGGTCTCTTTTCCATTTTGGACACCCCACAGCAAAACGATGTGGAGTCTTTGCACCGAATACCGTTGTCCAGCTGGCCTGTGCATGTTTCAATTGGGCATCTTCCTACATCATAGTACAATGAGTTTGTCTGGTTCTGGAAGCAGTCATGTGGCAGAAGGATCATGTGGGGTTCAGGCTTAGGGTTGCACGAAGGCTCAGTTTGACCTTAAACATGGATTCGGAGAAATTCCAAAGTGAATAAATTGTTGGTAAACAAGTTTTAAATTTTTTGTCCGTTTCATAAACAACTCACCTATGACTGAGAGTGTGGCTGGCTTGGATTTAATAGCACCATTCTCACTGCTGGCTCTGCAGTAGTACTCTCCTGCCTGATCCATTCTTAGGTTCCTCAGAACCAGTGTCTCGCCATAGTGATATACACTCTTCTCGAGCAAAGTTCCATTGTGAAACCTAGAATTAGTATTTAAATTTGTACGTCAAGCAATGAACTGGTTCATAGCAAAGCATATGTGTTAAGAGGGAGTTACTTTTGTCTACATAGTATAGCATTGGGAAAGATGTGGTAACATAACAGGTAAGTTTTCCAATTATTAGCTAAATGTTTTTTGGACAAACTCTTAAAACATAAACGTTGCCAGTCAATTTTATTAGGTTTGCCCCACTGGAGAAACACTTAAAGCTTAATGAAACCCTTAAAGCAAATACTACGTAATCATGTTTTTAATCAAACATTTTTGAGGAACCCTTTGTTCAAGGAGTAGCTACATGCCTGAGGTTTCTCTTCAGAGTTTCACAATCACAAATGACTATCTTTTTGTGTCAGAACTCCTATTTAAAAGTTTTCAAATAGAATATTTGTAGGAAAATCCTCCTGAAATCCCCCCCAAGAATGTAGCTGTATGCTGTATACACTCATCGAAAACGGTTTCTCAAAAAAGGTTGGTGCAGCTTCATTTGGGAACCTTTAAGAACAAAATTAACTCTGTGGTGACCAATTGTGAGTGCATCTTACCACTGATACTCATCAGGTTCAGGTGAACCAGTAACCTTGCAGCAGAAGGCAGCTGTCTGACCCATTCTCCTTGCTTTTGATTCAGGGTTCTTTTGCACATATAGATTTTCTAAGAAAGAAACATTGTTGGATTTTTTTTCCCACATTTAAAGTTAGCCCTACATTCAATTGTTTTTTTTTTTTTATTATTCAGCGTTTGATCCTTACTTGCTCTCTCCAGCATCACATGAAGTACAGTTGTGGGCTCAGAGGTAAGTGGCATAACAATTTGATGGGGCATGTGACCCTGCAGCTTAATCAGCAGTGTAGTGTTGCCATCTGGGCAAATCCCAGGTATGCGGAAGTGTCCGTTGTGGTCAGATAGTGTGAGAAGTTTGGGGCTTGTCCCTGCAAGGAGAATGGCTGCTCCAGGAGCTTGAAGACTTCCAGCTCTACGAACTGACCCAAGCACTATATGGTTCTCGCACATGCATGCATTGCAGTCTGTGTTCGCCCTGCCCATTACACACTGCAGACTACAACCTGTATTGACAAAACACAAACATCCCACCAGCATAAGCAATGTTAGTTTTTGGCTCTAAACAGTGTATCCTTAAACTGTCAGAATTGGTATATGATAACTGATTTGCATGCTTATTCACAAGCAAAAGCAATATTACCTGGACACGTAGGTCCTTTGCAGTGCCTGCTTTCCAGCTTCACACCATTGCACTGCCTGGATTGGGTTGTGCAGGTTCTGGAACGTATCTGGGTTGCGACCTGGCCACATTGGGCAGGACAAGGGGTCCAGTCTGACCACTGACCCCATACTCCTTCAGTTTCCAGCTTTGTTTCTAAAAGGCAAAAGAAAGAGGTGTGAAGTGCCCATGATGTTTGGACTTTAGCAGAAATCAGGTCAAGTGCTTTTGACAACTAGAAACCTTGTTGATTGAAAAGGCAACAGTACCCACAGTAGTAATTAAATTTTATTTATTTATTTTTTTTAAATCTATCTGAAAGTGTTATAACAGAGTGCTTGAGAATTTTTACATTCAGCATCCAATGGCAATGGTTTATTAATTTTAAGATCTATATTCATAGTATAAAGAAACTTAAAAAAAAAAAATAATAATAATTTTGTGCCAAATCTTTAAACAGTTGCTATAATTCTATAAAGTGAGAGCGCTTTAAAAAAATGTTAATTTACTTTTATGAAGTAACAAATTGGCTAGATAATTAACAATAAAAATCCGAATTAATATTTAATGTGACCACCCTTTGGCTTTCAATTATTAAACTTGTACAAAGTTTAATAATTAAAGTTTAATGTAGGATAACCAATTGGGCAATTAACCAATTATACCAAGCAGGTGTTGATGATCATTCATTTCATTTGTAGGGTAAAAACAGTCATTATGTGAAACAGAAACAGCTGTGTAGGAGCTTTAAAACTGGGTGAGGTTGCGGACGACATGTTTCATGTCACAGGTTATACACCAGGGCAATTTGTTTGCTGAAGGATTGAAGAGTGGTACAATAATGAAGGTCTGCAGCCAACAGTGAAGCATGGTCGGGGTTCTTTGTGAGTTTGGGCTGCATCTCTGCAAATCGAGTTGGAGATTTGGTCAGGATTAATATTGCTAAGAAATACTGGTAGATACATATCCATCATGCAATACTGACAGGGGGACATCTGATTGGCCCTAAATTAATTCTGCAGCAGGACAATGACCCCAAACATACAGCCAATGTCATTAAAAATGCTTCAGGGTAGAGAACTAGGAGCCCTGGAAGTGATAGTCTGGATTACATGAAGAGAGCAGCCTATATCCAGATGATCAGTGGTTAGATCTCCAAGATGTTTGGATCAAACTACCCCCCGAGCTGCTTAAAAACTGTGCAATTGTACCTTGAAGAATTGATGCTGTTTTGATTTGGCTTTCTCTTCTGTTCATTTGCTTTCCATTTTGTTCACTGTTAAACAAATACTATTTTAAAAAGTGTTCTTTATTCACATCAATTTTCAAAACTTTTGCACGGTACGCAAATGTCAACCCTTTTATTTTTGTTGCTATATCTGCACAACAAAATCTAGCTTGTGGGTAAATTATTGAATTTCTGTGCGTATGGGAGAAACGAAACCTGGCACGATTTTTTTGGGGGGTTTTTAACATCAATGAGCAACATCTTACCTCTTGGGCAAAGGAAACGAACTGCATAATTAGAGCAGTTCTTTCCTTCAGGCTGTTCCGAATTGACGCACCAGAAGCCAACGGTGGGTTCTGTATGCACTTTCTCTCGTGTTTTGTGAGCCGGGATCCAGTCTGTAGTGCGGGCTTCCAGCGCCAGTGGGGAATCACACACTCGAGCTTGGTAATAGAAACGAATCGCATCCAGTTGCTCATAATCCCCCTTCCCTCCCGGGTGATCGACATTGAACCAAGTGGTCCACTCGTGGTCATCTGAATAAGACGGAAAACATAGATGATATCACTGTTTAAAAGAATATATGATGTGTGTCTTAACAGGTAGGTTGTTTGATTTTATTATTATTATTGATGTGCTGGGAAACAAACTTACACCTGATATAATAAACCTAAATGTTCCAGCTGAAACCTTTGTTTAGACACAACTTCGATTTGGTAACCTTTTATAAATGTTTTGTGCAAAGATGAATATTAATACCTTGGGTATGATACACATCTAGATTGTGCTTCATGGGTCTCACTGTTCTTGAGAAATTCAGAATTGAATTTATATTGACATCTCAATAGTTTTTTTGGTTGAAAATTAGCACATAACGTTTAACAATTTTGTTACTGTTATATATACGTATAAACAAATTTGCAGCGTTTTGGATGGAAAATGAAACGGAAATACATTGTTTCAGTCCCGAACCAAACAAATGATGTAAATGTTTAAACTGGGTATTTTTTTATTCTAATTCCTGTGTAATTCTCACTCATCTGTAAGCAATCAGTCTCCTTCCTGAACAAAAGTTCTCACCACTGGGGCTTGGCGAAGTTTCATTTCTGTGTTTTGATAATCGTAAAATGAAATGATCTACACGTACATTCTTGCAGAATTGAAACTGGTATTATTCACGCTTACATATGTTTCATGTTCATGACAGGAACATGAAACTGGAATGATTTGACCGAGTGTGGACAAATTGCTGACAGGTGGCTGAGAGCCTCTGGCTTACACGCATAACTTCTAATCAAGCTGTTTTTCAGAAGAAATACAATATGGAGGCTATTTATCGTTTTTACAGAAGGGTGAAATTCACATGGTTATGTAACCAAAAAATAGCAGCTGGTCCGATTTGCATTTTTCACCATGGCTAATTTCACATTAAAAGCTTCAAAGTAGCTGAATTTGACTTTTAAAAATGGATTGTGTTTCCACTTTAAATGGTTTTGTCTGCATGCGAATGAATATTAGGATTTGGTCTACAATAATTAAAATCCCTATTTTGTTGTGGGATTAAACTTGGCCTTTGTAAATGATGAATGAAAAGGATAAGCGAAAAAAAAAACCTTGAGTGAAGGTAACAGAAATTCCGAAGAGGAGAAGAAGAAAGACTCCGGCTAGCTTGTACGCCATCTTGAGTCTTTTCTCTGGTGGCCTTTCACCTCTGGTGATGACCTTTTCTTCTTTTCACACTAAATATAAACCTGACACAGGACTCCTACAAGTGAGAGAAATGTTAAAGCAATGCATCAGCATAAAAACAAGTTTTCTTTCAACCTGAAAACTTTTACCCAATTAATTTAAGAAATATGTGATTGTTTATTTTGCTACGTTTAATAAAGCAAACTTAAAAAAGGGCTGTATTTTAGATTTGGTGGAAAAAAAGGATCTTAGTGTACACACTTGTGTCCTTGTATCATGACTGTGAAAGTCATTAGTGTGAGTCAGGGGAATGTAAAAATGTGAGAGTGCAACACTTTGCCAGGCCGAAGTTCTTGATCCTACGGCGTTTAGGATTTACAATTTACACACGTATTCAGCAAAAGGAGGAAACAAATGAAGTGTTCCAATCGCATTGTAAATGTAGTATTTCAGGACTACTTCAGAATGTAATTAGGAAAAAAATGAATGTTATATTAATGAAGACTACACTAGTGTAGAGATGCTTTAATTATAAACACAGATTTGTCTTCCGGTTGATATTAAACAGCATTACTATCAACGAGAACACTCGCCCATTCATGCAGTTACCCAGTAGGCCAGTCGTAGGTCATGTACAGTTTTTACACACACAACAGTTGCTAGACTTTACACAATGCTACAGAAAGCCAAAATTTCCAGTGAGCAGTGGATTTTGTGAATAAGAGGAAACTGACTAGACAGCATTGATCTACAGTAACAACACTTTCCATAACTCTTTACATCCACGATGAACAAAAAAAGCATTTAATGCCACAAACAAGCAAATAGACTACAAAAGCAGAAGATTCAGGACACAGTATTTCTCTCCCCCCCTTAGACTTTAAGCAAAACAATACTGAAATACACTCCTGGCAACAACAGGGCCAGGAACAAAATGTCAAATTATTAAACTTTTAATGGTCTTTTAAAACAACTCACTGGTCAGGAAATTAGCAAGAATGAAACAAATTAAATCTTGGTATAGGATTGATTTTAAACATTTAAACCTCATGGGTAAACCTGCAGTAAGATTATTTTAGAAAAACATGCTCCATCTAGATTTAATGTTTCAAACAGTTGAGGAGTTTAACGTTTGTGTACAGGTGGATTATAAGAGTGAAATTCTCTCTTCCCCATACCACGGCAGTAAACAGAGGCACAGGAGAGTCGCATTTGTTTCATTCATGCTAATTTTCTGGCCAGTCATTTGTTGCTACGGCTATTAAAAGCTTTTGGAAGCATTTTAGACTGCCCCATTTTTCGTTCATAAAGGAAAGGAAAAACAAAAAACTCACAGCAGCATTCTGTTGTATAATAAATATAATACAAAATAATGAAAACAACAGAAAATATGAAGATGGATCTCTTACCCAGGTCAAAATCTTGTCTACAGAAGTGAAGTGAAGACTGCTTTAATTGATTCGAAATGTGAGAAGAGCAGAAATGAGGTGTGTGTGTGGGTGCTCTTGCCTTATTGCTGTCTCTTATATAGCTCATGCTTGAATTGTGGGCTCGGCTACATGCCACAGTCAAGAAACCAGATGACCGCATGAGGAAACCGCAGAAGTCCACTGCTCTCTCTCTCTCTCTCTCTCTCTCTGTTTTAGGGAACAGTGTAAATGAGTTTCTAATTACACTGTGACCTCAAATTCATGTTTCCTCGCCACTTCTGTTTCAGTACAAAATGTAAGTTTCGTCAGTTTTACACAATCTGTGGAAAAATGAGGTGTTTGCTGGATTTCCATCCCATGATGTTATGCAGCATAAACAACAAACATCATTTCTCTGAAGCTGCTCCTGAGAACTATTTAGATAAGTAATAATACAACGTGTTCTAAAAATATGAGAAAAAAAACGCTAACATGAGAAGCTCATTACATCAGTAGCTTTTAAGATCCACTCTCTGTTGGTTGGATTATTAAGGTTAAGATATTAAAACATCACCAGATGGTGGCCAAAGGCTGTTCTTAAAGATGTTTCTCATGGGATTAAAGCATCTTGAGATTTCTTGCCGCGTCCGACGGCCTTCCAAGCCGCCTCCTTTAACTTAATGTCATCATGAGAATTAGAAGGCAGTGTTACACAGCAGGATGGGTAAAGAACATCACATGCCACAAGCTATATAAGACCAGACTAACGACGTATTCAAGTTTTGTAAAAGTTCCTGCTCTGAACAGTTTTACTCCGTGCTGTAAATGTGATAAGTGCACATGGATTTAATGCTGGTGAACTTGAATGAATAAAAAAGGAAAAAAAATAAATAAATGTAAATTAAGGTGATGACCCAAACATCAGCAATAAAAGTAGACTAAAGCCAGATGCACGTGCTGCAATTTTGCCAAGATCTGGTCATCAGAGCTAAATTTTGAAAATGCTAAAAGATTCATATAATCTTAGGATAAAATTTGTAATCTTTGTCTGCTGGTTTGACATGTTCACCGACAGAAAGTAAAAATGTCTAAACGAGTCTGAACAGAATATTATTGAGTGATTATCATCAAGGCATGTCATGAACAAAATGAACGCTACAGATTGTTTTTGTTTGCTGCTAGCTGTATTAGCCAGAGAACGCATGTCTGAAAGTGTCATGGATTGATGACGTAAAACTTCGGTCTTATTCTTGTGCGCCTCAGTTTTTGATCGTTACAGTCAGACATTATGACAACACAGATCCTACAGTGTGACATTGGGATCATGTTCGTACAGTCTGACAAGCAAAAATTGCAAAGAACTATATATAATAATAGAATTAATAAAAAAATCACAGTGGCATGTGCTTGATAGGTCAGAGGCGGAAGTTACCAATACGGTAACGGCTGTGCTTTTCACCCTTTTCATGGTGTTTTATTGTAGCCACCTTGCCTAGCACTAGCATTTTTCTGCATAGTCTTGGGGACGAGTATTAAAGTATAAAATTGAACAAAAACAAGACCCTGCGAAAATCACCCAAGCAAAAACAAGTTTGAACAAACTGTCACAAACCTTTTTCTATTAGACTCAACAGAATATATTTTTGTTAACTAAGGTCTTCACAAAATCGGACTAATGCTAAAAGTATTCCATTATTTGACTTCTATTATTTTGTAGCAGGTATCTTCCATACACAAAATCCTCAAATAATCAAACACTGATTTCTTAGGTGTATATTTGTGCTGCATGCTCCCTTCAGCATCGTAAGTCTGGTTGGAAAATAAATAGGCTTACCTCATGTTTACCAGACAGTCAATTATTGCATTTCCTGCAGCGGTCCTGCAGAGACATCTGAGGTCATTAATTTATAATGGGTCAGGAAATAGTTTTGTTGTTGGTACTTAGAGTTCATCAAAGAAAAGGTGTCAAATCTGAAGTTAGCCTTTGTGTTTTCACAGTCCAGACACTACAGTATTGTATTCAGTGATTAGTTCAGATCTGAGCAACTGTACTGTACTATAATCTACTATCATCTACCACCAATACAGAAGAATACATTATCTTACAAAAGTGAGTACACCAGTCACATTTCAGCCACTATTTTAGTATCTTCTCCAAGGACAATACTATAGAAATGAAAGTTGGATATATTTTAGTCAATGTGCATCTTGAATAGCAGTCCTCTGAAAATAACTTAACATCCAGCCAGTATTGTCCAAATAACTGGCAACAAAAGTGAGTACACCCTAAGCGAAAATTTCAAAAATGTGTCCAAAGTGTAAATACTGTGTGTGAGCACCATTCTCATCTAGCACTGCCTTAATCCACCTGGACATGGAATTCACCAGAGCTGCACAGGTTGTTGCTGGGATCCTCTTCCACTCCTCTATAATGACATCACTGAGTTGTTGGATGTTATTCACATGGCGCTTCTCCATCTTCCGCTCGAGGATGCCCCACAGGTGCTCTTTAGGATTTAGGTCTTGAGACATACTTGGCCACTTCATCTCCTGCCCCAATAGGCAGTTTTTTTGGCGGTGTGTTTGGGGTCTTTTCATGTTGAAAAATTTTTTAAAGGGATGGAATAATTTTCTGCTTCAGAATGTCACAGTACATGTTGGAATGCATGTTTCCCTCAATAAACCGCAGCTCCCCAGTACCAGCAGCATTCATGCAGCCCCAGACCATAATGCTACCACCACCATGCTTGACTGTAGGCAATACACAATTTTCTTGGTTCTCCTCACCAGGGTGTCGCCACACATGCTGGACACCATCTGAGCCAAACAAGTTTACCTTAGTCTCGTCACAGGATATGGTTTCAGTAATTCATGCTCTTGGACAGGTTGTCTTCAGCAAACTTTTTGCAGGCTTTCTTGTGAGCCAGCTTCAGAAGAGGCTTCCTTCTTTGAAGATGGCCCTGGAAACCGACTTGTTGCAGTGTACGGCGTACAGTCTGAGCACTGACAAGTGGACCTTCCACTTCTGCAACCTCTAAATCAATGCTGCAGCATTTAGGCATCTGTTTATTCAAGCCAGTTTCTGCATCTGATGCACAGCACGAGGACTCAACTTCTTTAACGGACCCTTGCGAGGCCTCTTCCGAGTGAAACCCATCATGGAAAACCTCTGTATGACCCTGGCCACTACACTGAAAGTCAGTTTAAGGGTGTTGTCGATCTTCTTATAGCCTCGGCTATCTTTGTGGAGAGCAACAATTATACTTCTCAAATCCTCAGAAAGTCTTTGCCTTGAGGTGCCATGTTGAACATCCAGTGGTCAGTATGAGAGAATTTAAAACTTAAAGAACTAAATTTTAACTGCTCTAATACAAGGTACACAAATTTGTATGGTCCTGTCAAGCAGACAAAAACATCAACATGATGGATAGGACATGTGGCTTTGCATCGCTAAGTGATAAACAGCTGTTTTCACTTAGGGTGTACTCACTTTTATTGTAAGCTATTTTGACAATAATGACTATGTTGAGTTATTTTCAGAGGACAGTAAATCTGTACTGATATACAAAATATATATAAAATATATCCAAGTTTTATTTTTCTAGTATTGTTACTTGAGAAGATTTACTAAAATGGATGCTGAATGTAAGGGGTGTACTCACTTTTGAGATATAAATAAGATTTCAATTAGTGTATTTTGATCCTATCATGCTCCGGAACTAAGATCAGAGCTAGTGTACTTTACTACACTATTATAGTATACTATAATATAATTTATTACACTAGATCATAAGACAAACAATATATAAATACATAAATAAAACCATTCTGTTCTTGGGATGTTGGAAAATGAACATTACAGCTTTACCTCAGACAATGGAGACGCAATCATAAGTTTCTGCTTATTATATTTATAAACCATTCAATTATGCAACCATACTGTAACAGTTACTATATGTGTAAATGTACTGTAAGTACACTATAAAGTTACTGAAGTCAGACAAATAGTTGCAAAGTAATGTACTTTGAGAAGGATGCTATCCACCCTCGTCTGCATGTGTAATCTCTGGTACATGCACAATTGACAAGAGAGTTTGCTCTTAGTAACTAAGACTGCTGCATCATTGGGATTTCAACTTGAAATAAATACTTAACATTTAAAGTTAGAAAAATATTAAACCCACAATACACAAACTTCTCTTTTCCAGTGCTGATGTTCACAGCATCCTTACAGCCAAACCACACTGTAATCTTCAGTGTGGGTGCTTTGTTAAACTGTACATGTTTATGGGTTAATCTAGCAGGTGCTGTGATTTTAGGAGATTCTCAGCTCTTCAAAGCCATCCAATTCCAGCGGCAATAAAGAGAGGTCGTGAACATGTAAACAAACAACACACACACACACACACACACACACACACACACACACACACACATCCCCTAGCAACTGGACAGGGCGATGAGATTTTACAGTCAAGTCCAAAATAACTGGCACTCTTTAAAAAAAAAAAAAAAAAAAGAAGACAAAAATCGTTAAGCATGACAGAACCATAAATATTACAAACAATGATTCAAATATTTGTCATGCAAGAAAAAAAAAATCATTGCTGTTAAAATATGATTTGCTTATAAAAGCATGACATCAGATATTGACGTCAATATTTTCTAGCTCTATTGACCAGTGTCTTGTGTGTCTGTTCATAGCAGATTAATTTACATAAGCACTTAGAAAAAGGATACAAAATTGAGTTATTACAAAATAGACTGGAAAAGTTGAAGATTTGCCAAGAATTTGACTCACTGACGTACCGCAAAGAAGACAATGATCAAATTTCAGATTTGTGAACTGTAGTTGGTTTTAAGGTTTCTGAAATGTTTAACATAATAACATATAACAGCAAGCTGTTCAGACGGATTGTATAAAATGAGACTTCTTACAAAATGCAGCCCCTGGGTTCTTTAAGTTGGCCATAAACTTGGAATAACAGGCTATAAGACACGTCCTCTGTGTATTTTGCCCTGTTTCTTGTTTCCGAGTGCAAACTGAAGAACTATTTGATTATCAGTCATTTTATGTGAACTCGGTGGAATTTCAGTCGATGTTCTCCAGCATGTCCATCGGATCATCTGGTTTTCTCCCTTTTACAGTACCAAAAACATGGGGGCAGGTTGTACGGTGACAATTATCTTCACCTCCCATGCCCTAAAATACACTTCATTATAAACAGAACCAATTTTTTTTTTGGTACATGGAAGAATGAACAAATATATTGGATATTTCGTAGAGTCGGTTGCAAAATCAATGGGACCAAGCAAATATAACATTCACCACACAAGTGGATTAACTCTGCACAAAATTCGAATGTTTTTTGTTTTCACTCGCTCAAAGTGTTTATAACGCATCATGCTCTAGCAGATGAATGGAGACTGTGGGGTTCATACTGCACCGCACTGTACTGATCAGGCTGTGGTTGTGAGCTTGATCCATGGGGAACCTCAGCTTAATGACTTCAGCAGCGAAAGTATGCAGATCCAACGTCTGCTACTATCATTAGGGGGCCAGCAACCCACGGAAGAGGACTGGGAGACTTTCCTCTCTTCCTTTCGCATTTACTGAATTGTATGTCTTCTTGGAAAAAAAGAACATTTTCAGCATGTGAATAAAGGAAGGATACAAGATCATACAACTGTTTAGTGGTTGAAAAGTTAGACTGTGAATTTCATCTGGCCTTGGTAAACGTCCACTAATATCATTATAAGGCGAATGCTACTTTAATCAAAAACAGCTCACTGAAAGCTCAAATATCCTACTGCCATTTTACACATTTATCTGATTACTACATAAAAATTATTGTGTTGATCCTGGAACAGGGCCTCTTAAGACTAGGACTCCTGAGGGTTTAGTGCCTGACTATATCTGTATTTCAGTTCTGTCAGATAATTAATCACGAAGCATAAAAAAAAATGCAAAATAAAAATGTTAATGAGCTTTTTGCTGTTCATTTCTTAAGAAAGCCATTAAACTAACTCCAGCATGAAAGGAATATTTGAGTTTTTTCCAGATTTGCACACTTAAGTAAAGAAATATTAATGCTGTTATCATTGTAAGGTTGTTGTTTTATTATTGTTTGTGTAGGGTTTGGCTAGGTTGCAGTGGAGGTATGGTGGCTGTATAGGTAGAAATTTGAAAGATTAGAATCTTTAGAGTTGAGAAAACTTTAAAAGATAAGGAAAAGGTTTCCTCTGGTGCACAGACTCACTGGGTGGAAAAAGTGTGGATTCAAGAAAGACTTGGAACTGAATAACAAAAGCCAACTTTCCAGGTTCAATCAGAAAAATCTGGATTTAAATAACATTAGGGTTAGTGTTAAGCTAAAGGTTATGGTTTGGCCAGAGTTACTGTTGTCCTCTGGTAAAATGCTAGGGGTGACTGAGAATTGTTTTAACATTCATTTGCCTGCACACAGAATATTGTGTAAGTTGTGTTGTTACAGCACATTGTAATAAGTCGGAATTTAAATAAATAGAACAACAAGATTTTTCCTGAGCGCAGAAGTGTTCATACTTTACAAAGTCCCCTGAAACTCCCTTTCTAGCTTTTGATTCCTTTAAACAAATTCTTAGGAAAAGTTGATTTTCAAAAACCATGTTGCATGAACATCACTCACATGTAAATGTTGAGGAAAACCATTACTACTCTTTCTCTCTCTCTCTCTTTTCTCCGACCCTGTCAGCACTGCCGTTGGCTCTCCAAGAGATGATTCAGATTTTCTTCAGTTAAAAAAAAAAAAGAAAGGACCTCAGCTGTGTGCGTGCGAGCCATATTTCACAACCATCAATCCAAAGAGGTCACTCAACATTTGACCTTTTCATCAAGACAACAATACCAAATGCTCAAGTTAATAAAGAAGTGTGATGAAATAAAGAACCCAAAATGTGTATCATGTCATTTCATTAGACTTGTGTTTCCAGTATGACATACTGGAGAAAATATGCACACACACCCCAAAAAAAAACAACAACAACAACAACAACAACAAAAAACACAGTAAATGTCTGTTTCCTTCACCCATAAACACAAAAAAGGTCTGCAATAGTGGTGTTGGGCAGGCAGACTTGAGACCTACAGCAACACTAAAGCAGCTGCACAAGTACTCATTACTCTCTGCAGGTGAGAACAATCCCTCAAGTTCTAAATATTAAAAAACTATGTGGCAAAAAATGTTATGGTCTAAAAAATTATTCCAAAAGGTTTTGGTGCAAAAAAAAAAAAAAAAAAAAGGTTTTGGTTAAAAAAAAAAAAAAAAAGCGCATCAACAATAGAAGGCCATACCCATGGTGCAGCATGCTTCAGGGCTTCTTTTGTTCAGCTAGAACTGAGGCTTTTTATGCTACAGGAAATCATGGAGGGAATAGCTAGAAATACCAGCTAATTTTAGAGCAAAATCTTCCAAGCCAAATATAACATTTTCACCTTTTAGCACAACAATGACCCAAAGCATACATTTCATTCAGCAAAGAAGAAATCGAAGACAATTTAAAATCCAAACCACCAACTCAGCACAGTAGATGCCCTTACAATCTTAACGGATCTCATAGTTAAGTATATTGCGATAGGCTTTCTTCTCCGAAAAGACTGAGTGAGGTTATGTAGTAATTATTAACCTCCCCCGATATAAGTCTGATTGTTTTCCCTTGATTTTTATACGTTGCAATATGACATTGAGGGTGAAATAAGTTCTGACATGATTTATCTTGGTTGAATTTCTTGTTCATATCACAAAAGCCTGTCATTTGAGTTTTTATATCTATTGCACAAGTGGTTTAAATAATAATAATAATAATAAAATGACTAAAATTAAGAAAGTACATAGAAATGAAATGGTTCCCCATTTCCACACACAAGAGGGTCCATGAGATGTGGGAAAGCTTTTCCTGTGTCGACTCTTTAAAATTACACAAGCTTGCTGAATGACCCATGAGATTGAAAACATGTGCCCTGGAAGATGGATGAGACATGCACCGGCCAGTCTGTGAGACGAGGCCTTCCATTTTCTTTCTCACTCCTTTTCTCACTTTCCTTTTGAGAGGGTCAGAATAGGTTGAATGAAGACATTAAGAAGGCTTTTTATTCGAAACACGCTGTTCGTGTCTTTTCTGTATAGAAGTGTAGAAACTTCGAAACTGCACACTAATTAGAGATTCAGAGGGGCGGAAAAGTATCTCTCTTTGACTGGCTTTTTCCACATTCTATCCAAGCCAGTTACGAACGAGTGGACGGGGATCAAAGCAACAGTTGTGAATCTGATTCAAACGATGAGATCTATAAGTTACAGCAGCAGTAAAGAAGGAACCGGTTCTTGTGTCAGAGTTTCATGGGTCATTGGTGAGTAATCTGGACGGCGCACTGACACTATGCATGGATAATCCTTTTATCCTCCAACTTCATTCTAGCACGCTGAGAAGATGGCTGCGTACGGACAAGTTGGCGGCTCCCTGGTGAGGCAGGAGGACGAAGAGCTTTCATTCTTTCATGAAAAGGATTAGAGAAAGAGAGCATGAGAGGCAAAAGATGTCTCTCAGGTCTAATCTATTTTTTCTCATCAACTAAACAATCCAATGACTGCTTCACACAGATCTTTACTCGAATCCCAGTAGGAAGACTCTCCTGACCGCACAAGTTATTCTCCTGAGGAAGGTGTGGAAACTGTCCCAGGTGTTGGGCTATAAGTATATAGTTATGGGGTTTTTTTTCACACAAAAACACAACACAAAATATTTAAAAATATCAGCCAAATTTGACCGTGAGCTCACACAAATCCATGCACATGATTCATTACGTAGGTTAAGATAAGTGCTGCACGTCGGTCCATCAAGAGATAAAAAAAATTATACCAACACAAAAAATTTTCATCATAATTAAATCTAATTCTTATTAGACAATTCTAATTAGAGTTGCATTTATTTAATGTTGACATTTTTAAGGTAAAAATGTATCCTGGATTTTTGGTAATTTTTTTGCACTTAAGTAGCATAAAGAAACAAATTGCGAAATATTTTGTAATTATTGTTTACATTATTGTACATGCACCGTATTAAATCAAATTAAATCAAATTTTATTTGTCACATACATACATACAGGGTACGACATGCAGTGAAATGCTTTTTACAACGGTCCGGCATGAGGGAATAGGATGGGGAGAGAAATGAAAACAAAGAAAAAGAAGGAACATAAATAAAGTATAAAACTTTATAAAATATAAGAATATATAAAGATATATATGAGAAAAAAAGGTGTATATACAAAATATGCTTATGGCAGTAAACAGTAAAACAGTAAAAAATTTAAGGTGGTTTATGTGATTGTCCTTCAAGTGTCTGTGTGCGGTATGGTGTGGTATAAAATATAAAGTGCACTGTGCTGTGCGAGTCCAGAGCTAAAGTGAGAGTCCAGAGTTTAAAGTGTCATAGTGAGAAAAGAAAAATATGTGCAGAGAAAAAGTGTGATGATGGAGAGAGTGGGCCAGTTTTTAGATCCTGGGTGTTTCCTGGTTTAAACTCCGAATAGCCTGCGGGAAGAAGCTCCTCCGTATGGACAAAGGTTTGTGGACACCTGACCATAGGATGTGTGTGTGTGTGTGTGTGTGTGTGTGTGTGTGTGTGTGCTTTTTGAACATCCATTCCACAAAAAAAAAATCCCTATTTGCTGTAATAACCTCCAGTCTTTTGGGAAGGTGTTCCACTTGATTTTGCCGTGTGCTTGTGGGGACTTCTGATCATTCAGACACATAAGTAAAGTCAGGTACTGATGTAAGGTGAGGAGACTTGGGGTGAAGTCAGATCTTGTTCTCACTCAAGATCTTCCATTCCAACCCATGTAAATCTTCCTAAAGCATTCTCACGTGGGAACATATTTAGGTCTCTTAGTGCAAGTGAAGGGAAAATTGTATGCTACCTGATTTTATACAATTGCGTGCCTTCAATTTTGTGCTAACAGTTTGGGGAAGAACCATACATGGCTGGAAAAGTCAGGTGTCCTGATACTTTTTTCCATGTCATGTTGCTAGCCTTAAAAAGTATAGTAAGCAATTTCTAGTGTACACCAATATGAAATGTATCTAATGAAAAAAATATGCAATCAGTATCTCAACACATTTAATCATTAAAATCTATGAGGAAATACTCACATATTTCTCATATCAAACACAACCACACTGTCAATATCAGAACAGATCTGTATTTATTACATATTTACACATTTATTACATATTTCTACTGCACATCAGTCTATAGATTGTGTATTTATATTAAAATCATATTTTGGAATCAGATTTTTTACATTTATATACTCATCACATTTATTCTTTTTACGAAATAATAAAGTCCAGAGATTTCAGTTTTTGGTTGATATTTTCTCGATTTCTCGCGCTCCATCTTTACTCCATCCATCACTCATGATACTTGGAGTATATTTTAAAGTGCTCTTATAAATATAAAAAAAGAGTGACTGTAGTTACTGATATTGGGTATCTTGGTCTTTGTAATATTTAAATACTTTTTTCCTGAGTTTATATGGTGTAAATTTTGGGGTTACAGAGTACAGACTTTTTTATTTATTAATTTTTTTTATTTTTTTTTATGGTCTATGATCTTAAGAAGTGTCAGTAGAAAGATAAAATTGCAGATTGTTAAGGTGAGTGGAGTAAAACTGAGTACTGTATGACCCTATTCTTGTAATTTGATTCTAAACAATTATATCTAATATATATTTCAGCATAAAACAAAAAATGTTTTCTAATTTCTCAAGCCTCAGTGGAAACTGAATGCATTTAATCATGCAACAGTCTAAAGAGATACACTAGCCAAAATACATACAATTCGCTTCAGCTAAGATTTGTTATCTAAAATAAGATAAACATGCAGCAGATGCTTATCTGCTGAAGCAATCACAATTTGTCTAATGGTTGTTCGACATGCTTCACAGGCAAAGTAGCATGCAGCAGCCACTGTGAAATTAAGAGTGAGGAATAATTGTAAAGAACACATGGCAAGTTTTAAATGCGGAACAATAACCGACGGGAAAGAGGTCGAGCTGGCCGAGCTTTCGTTTAGATGCTGCAATGGAATAAATATTTGGTCATATTGTAAAAGTAACTTTTGAAGTTTGAAGACATGTAATGTCATGTAATGAATCTAAAAAGGTCTGAAGGCAAAATCTAGCATTGCTCATAATCATTATCTGGGAATGTTAATTAAGTTCAAGTTCATTTCTTTAACGCTTTTCACAATTGACATTGTCTCAAAGCAGCTTTACAGAACTTAAGAATGAAAGTGAATTGTGTATTCATCCCTGATAAGCAGCCTGGGGCGACTGGGGCGAGGAAACACTCCCTTAGATGAATGAGGAAGAAACCTTGAGAGGAACCAGACTCAAAAGGGGAACCCATCCTCATTTAGGTGATATCAAGAGTGTGATTATAAATCTTTAAACAATACAAACACTGGAGAGTGAGAACTACCATGAGTACCAGAGTGTGTGTGATTATGAGTAATGTCCTTTTTACAGTCTTATACAGTTAGTTGACATTGTGGAACCAGGAGCTACTGAGCAACTCATGAAATAGCCCAACATTTGAGCTCATCATAGATCCAACACCAGCTTCTCCATGCCAGAGCCTTTAAAAAATTCAAAGAGGTCCAATGCCCAAACTCTACATGAAGTGGGATCCAAATGATGCTGGTACATCTAATTAGCAGAGTTCTTCTTCTTCTTCTTTCGGCTGCTCCCATTAGGGGTCGCCACAGCGGATCATCCGTCTCCATACCACCCTGTCCTCTACATCTGCCTCTTTCACACCAACTACCGGCATGTCTTCCCTCATCACATCCATGAACCTCCTCCTTGGCCTTCCTCTTTTCCTCCTACCTGGTGGCTCCATCTTCAGCATTTTTCTACCAATATAATTCATGTCCCTTCTCTGCACATGTCCAAACCATCTCAATCTCGCCTCCCTCACCTTGTCACCAAAACATCCTACATGTGCTGTCCCTCTAATAAACTCATTTCTAATCTTGTCCATCCTCGTCACTCCCAACGAAAACCTTAACATCTTCAGCTCTGCTACCTCCAGCTCCACCTCCTGTCTTTTACTCAATGCCACTGTCTCTAATTCATACAACATCGCAGGTCTCACCACAGGCCTATAAACTTTCCCTTTCATTCTTGCAGATACCCTACTATCACAAATCACTCCTGTCACTCTTCTCCACCCACTCCACCCTGCCTGCACTCTTTTCTTTACTTCTCTAACACACTCCCCATTACTTTGCACTGTTGACCCCAGGTACCTGAACTCCTCCACCTTCTCCACCTCTTCTCCCTGCAACCGCATCACTCCACTGCCCTCCCTCTCATTCACACACATGTACTCTGTCTTACTCCTACTGACTTTCATTCCCCTTCTCTCCAGCACATATCTCCACCTCTCCAGGCTCTTCTCAACCTGCTCTCTACTCTCACCACAAATCACAATATCATCTGCAAACATCATAGTCCAGGGAGACTCCTGTCTGACCTCGTCCGTCAACCTGTCCATCACCACTGCAAACAGGAAAGGGCTCAGGGCCGATCCTTGATGCAGTCCAACCTTCACCCTAAACCAGTCTGTCGTACCTACTGCACACTTCACTGCCATCACACTGTCCTCATACATGTCCTGCACCACCCTCACATACTTCTCTGACACACCTGACTTCCTCATACAATACCACAACTCCTCTCTCGGCACCCTGTCGTACGCTTTCTCTAAATCCACAAATACACAATGCAATTCCTTCTGTCCTTCTCTATACTTCTCCATCAACATCCTCAAAGCAAATAAGGCATCTGTGGTGCTCTTCCTCGGCATGAAACCATACTGTTGCTCACAGATGGTCACCTCTTCTCTCAGCCTGGCCTCCACTACTCTTTCCCATAACTTCATGGTGTGACTGATCAACTTAATTCCCCTGTAGTTACTGCAGGTCTGCACATCTCCCTTATGCTTAAAGATCGGTACCAGCACACTCCTTCTCCATTCCTCAGGCATCCTCTCACCTTCCAGAATCTTGTTAAACAATCTGGTTAAAAACTCCACTGCCATCTCTCCTAAACATCTCCACGCTTCTACCGGTATGTCATCTGGTCCAACCGACTTTCCATTCTTCATCCTCTTAATCGCTGCTCTCACTTCCTCCTTACTAATCCTATCTACATCCTGCTTCACCAACTCCACATCCTCCAACCTTCTCTCTCTCTGATTTTCCTCATTCATCAGCTGCTCAAAATACTCCCTCCATCTTCTCAACACACTCTCCTCACTAGTCAACACATTTCCCTCTCCATCCTTTATTGCTCTAACTTGCAGTACATCCTTCCCAGCTCGGTCCCTCTGCCTGGCCAATCGGTATAAATCCTTTTCTCCTTCCTTAGTGTCCAACCTCTTATACAGCTCCTCATATGCCTTTTCCTTGGCTTTCGCCACATCCCTTTTTACCTGCTGCCGCATCTCCTTGTACTCCTGCCTACTTTTCTCATCACTCTGTCGATCCCACTTCTGTTTTGCCAACCTCTTTCCCCTAATGCTCTCCTGCACTTCCTCATTCCACCACCACGTCTCCTTGTCTTGCTTTCTATTTCCAGATGTCACACCAAGTACTTTTCTAGCTGCCTCCCTCATCACTCCTGCAGTAGTTGCCCAATCATCCGGCACCTCTTCACCACCACCAAGCCCCTGTCTGACCTCTTCCCTGAACCTCACACTACACTCTTCCTCCTTCAGTTTTCACCATCTTATTCTTCTTTCAATCCTTACTTTCCTCCTCTTCTTCTTCGCCTCCAAAACCATCCTACAGACCACCATCCAATGCTGTCTAGCTACACTGTCCCCCGCCAACACCTTACAGTCTCCAATCTCCTTCAGGTTGCATCTCCTACACAGAACATAATCCACCTGTGTGCACCTTCCTCCACTCTTATACGTCACCCTATGATCCTCCTTCTTCTTAAAATATGTGTTCACCACTGCCATTTCCATCCTTTTAGCAAAATCTACCACCATCTGCCCTTCCACATTCCTCTCCTTAAAACCATACCTACCCATCACCTCCTCATCACCTCTGTTCCCTTCACCTACATGTCCATTAAAGTCTGCCCCAATCACCAATCGTTCTTTCCTAGGTACACCATCTACCACTT
Organism: Silurus glanis; assembly: GCA_014706435.1. Lineage (NCBI taxonomy): Eukaryota > Metazoa > Chordata > Actinopteri > Siluriformes > Siluridae > Silurus > Silurus glanis. The sequence continues at coordinate 9,283,970 of JAAIIK010000009.1, forward strand.
CATCTAATTCACTCCAGAATCTTTCCTTCTCCTCCATCTCACAGCCAACTTGTGGAGCATAGGCACTGATGACATTTATCATCATCCCTTCAACTTCCACCTTCACGATCATCACCCTATCAGAAACTCTCTTCACCTCCACTACACTCTTACTGTACTCTTCCTTCAGAATCACCCCTACACCATTTCTCTTCCCATCCACACCATGATAAAACAGTTTAAACCCACCTCCAATGTTCCTGGCCTTACTCCCTTTCCACTTGGTCTCCTGAACACACAGCATATCTACCTTTCTCCTCTCCATCATATCAGCTACCTCTCTCCCTTTACCCGTCATAGTACCAACATTTAAAGTACCAACCCGAACCTCCACTCTCCTACACTGCTCCTTTTCCTGCCGTCTCTGTAGACGTCTTCCTCCTCTCCTTCTCCTCCTTCGGCCAACAGTAGCCCAATTTCCACCGGTACCCTGTCGGCTAACGATACCTGTGGCGGTCGTTGTTAACCCGGGCCTCGACCGATCCGGTATGAAATTCTCATTTGTGATCCGCATATTTGATTTGGCACATGTTTTACGCTGGATGCCCTTCCTAACGCAACCCTCCCCATTTACCCGGGCTTGGGACCGGCACTAAGAGTGCACTGGCTTGTGCCCCCCTAATGGCTGGGTTCTAATTAGCAGAGTTCATTAGTTTAAAAAAAAAAAACAGTTTCAAATTGAACTCCTTGGTGTAGAATCCTATTAAACACAATCCTGAGACTTAAGCAGAGCATTGAAGAGCATCCATGGGAGCAGCTCTGACAGTAGTGCAGCTGCAAATCACAGCTTTCTATTAATGCATTCATTATAGTGCCAGCTCCTTCACACCGACCTGCACAACTGATGCTAAAACCGAGTTAAATTTCAGGACCCCTTCCATAAAAATATTAACGAAAGGAGCTTCAATTGTCAGCGATTTTAATGGTCATAGGTAAATCTGTAACTTCTTCCATTATTACACTTGACAGTTTCTCTGTGATGTGATAAGCTGGGCTTTTTTCTCTCATGTAGTTTAAGAGAGAAGCTGGTGAGGGAATTTTGTTATATGTAAAGCATAAACCATGGCTAAATGTGTTATATGATTTTTATGTATGAGGTGGTCTGTTGCAAAGCAGAGTGCATTAAAATGGTGCAGCACACATAGTAATGGATTATCCATTACTTAAAAACAGCTAAAAACAGTATTATAAGCAAAATTGAGTATTTGGGCTGACCACTGTATAATATAAGTAAAAACTGTAGGATTTCAACAATTCACAACATTAACTATGTTTATATAACATGAACTATAATTATATTAACTATATAACATTAAAACTGCATGACAGGGTTTAATTTGTGCTGAAATTCTTACAAAACCCACCAAACCCACTGAACATTTGTGTTGCAGCCATTCAATCTGCTCAACATCTGGCTTGTGATGTGTAATCCTCCTGAACTCTCAACGCTCCCTTGGGAAACAACTCGAACATGAGAACCGGATCAGAGACGAGCTCAGCCACCTCAGCCTCGGGTCTCCGCACATCCCAAAAAAGCATGCGTGTTTGTGTCCTGGCTAAAAACAGATTTTCTGGAAAAAAAAGCTTAAAGAACTGAAAAAAGCGCTTGTTCAATCAAACTCGAGGTGTCTGCATGCTGGCATGTAGCTGCTTCAATCACTTAAAAATATTACATCACTGTCTAGAACTCAGTCTAGCCCAATATCCGGTTCCTTTTCTCAGTCCTTGTCTTCCAGCTCACCACCTTATCAGGACGCTCAGCAGGGGGAAAAACTGGAAAACTGATACCGCACATGGGGAATGCTGTGGTCGTGCCTCTCTCACACAAATCAAATGTGAATGATCCTGTGGTATAAACAGATAAAGACGTGTAACATATATAAAGAAAAAGTGAAAAAGCACGTTGACATACGACAGATTGACCAGCTGGGATCTTTACAAGATCCCCACTCGGTTAGCTCGGTTCACATGCGAGAACTCCATTAGAACAGTGAGATTGAGATGCTGTATGACACAGTGCATAACCTAATCTACAGAAAGAGTTTTAGAATGTCCAGAAGGGTTCTTGAACCTTTATCTTAACCTCTTTTTTAAAAAAGCAATTTAGATTTAACCTTTAGCCTATGGATAAATGAGATTTAATTCTTAATTCTACCACATCAGGATTCTAGGATTTCCTTAAAGGTAAATATAGAAACCTTTTTAATGGCTAAAAGTGAAATACCACTTCTAAAAATAGCTCCAAATCTTTACATTAAATCTAGAATCATTTCTGAGACTTATCCATCCTCAGAAAGGGCTCTAGGTCTGTATTTTTCAATTGTATATTTAACCTTTATACAATGCCTGTCAAAATTTGGAAACACCTTTCATGTCTCAAGTTCTGACATTTCATGCACATTTCCTTTTCTATATGCAGCAAACTGGGTTATTTTTTTTTTGGTATGAACATTTATTTTGATCAAATAAATATATAAATGGTAGTCACTTTCATTTTTATTTCATTCATGCTAAATCCTCCCTTAGCATGAATAAAAGCTGTATACACTCTTGCCATCTGGACACTTGGTTTCTCCAAAAATTCAGCTGAAGTTGCTCTTCACTAGTTGAATATTTCTTTCTGACCTTGTGATCCAGTTCATCCCAGAGCAGTTAAATAGCATTTAGGTGCAGTGACTGGGCAGTCGACTGTTTGCTCTCTAAATAACTTTAACAGATGAATGGTTGGACGAATGCTTTGGCCAATCTTTTGTTGTATGAGGAATTGGTTTTAATTAGTTACAGTCCAGACATAATTACATGGTGTTGAATTATAGAATGGAATACATATTGGTTTAGGATATACCTTTTACCCAGAAGTATCCAAAATAACCCCAAACCATTAAGCTGTGTTCTGTCATACATAACTACTTTATTTAGAGTCAGAAATGTCAAATTTGGACTCATCTGTCCACATAACTTTCTTCCAATAAATGACAGTCCGATCCACGTGTGGGTTTGCCTTCTACCTAGATGGGTGCATACAAAAGAAACATTAAACAATAAAAGACTAGTTGTTTCTAAACTTTTGACATGCACTATTTGGTATTTAGATTTGACTTTTAGATTGAACTATTAGTCTTTACAAAAAGCTTCTAGGGTCAGTCTTTAACATTGGTTTATCTTCAGAAAGAGTTTAACCAGATTTAACCTTTAGTTTACACAATATTTCATTATTTTTTGGTTATAAATTAGCTTTCTGGGTTTACCTCTTTTAATCCTTAGAAAAGATCTACACTTAAACCTTTAAATTGAGCCTTAATTAAAAAAGAGTTCTAGATTTACAATTTGCGCCATCTTTACAAAGTTCTAGATATACAGTGGAGTTTGCATTATTCGGCATCTTTACACAATGTTTTAGATATAACTTTGACACTACCTTTACAAATAAGTACTAGATTTAAGTTTTCTTAGCCTGATTATCTTACAAATAGTTCAATATTTAACATTTAGATAAACTGTTTTATCGTAAAGACCTTAAAAATTCTAAAGTTATCACAAGATTCCTTCATAAAGGGTTCTAGATCTAACCTGTAGATTAAGCTCGTTCTGGATGTGTCCTTTGGTTTAGAGTGTACAGTTCATAACTGCAAAGAACATATTGCAAACCAAGTCCACTGTAATCATTTGAATACTTTTTATCAATTAAGCAGAACTTTTGCAGTTATTCAGTACGACACAATGATTTTATTGTCTTTATTCTTAAAAAAGGTTGAAAATGCTCCCTAATTTGTATATATTTCACATCTATGTTTCCTAAAGAGAGATCAGGCAGTTTTACCGTCCTTTTGAAACTCGACTTAGAATTTTTTTCTAAAATGGAAACTCTGTTGCAAGTTTCTAGATAGAACCTCTAAAAGATCGGTCAGATGTTCGATAGATAAAGCTGCTTGTTTGTACTCTTAACCCTGGAGAATAGTTGCTCACTGAGCTCTGAATGTTTTCTGCAATTTAATTACAAATACTGAAACTAATGTTCTTTACTTTTTTCTGATAATATTCATTTATTTAAAATACCCCCCCCCCACCCCGACCACCACCTCCCCCAAACAGAAAAAAAAGTGTAAAGACTTTTTTCTTTTTATGATTCCAAACATTTCAGTTTAAATCTTGAAGAACACACACACACACACACAGAGCATATGGTAGAACCATTAAGACCTTAGAGACACCTCTCCTCCTTCTGGTCCCAGTGCACACGCACAAACACTTTAAACATCCCTAACCCTAGATCTCCCACACAACAGTACAACATGCAGAAAATCGAAGAAAATCACAAGCTAGAATCTGACCAGGAGCAAATAATTAAGAACAAAGTTTCATTGAGAGCCCTGTTGTGATCATTATGCCTGTTTCTGTTCTGTTCTATTTATTGTGTGATTTTATGAGGAAATAAAAAGACAGGTCTTGTACTGAGGGCCACAGTTAGACAATGGAGGAAGTTGAAATAAAAAATTCATCTCATATTTTATATACGAGCAAAACTGATTCATATACCAGTGACACTGTAAAATTGGTCAGCAGTTAAACACAAGGATATCTGTAAGTGATACTCTTTTATTGAAGTTTTTTTTTCTGTAGTCCAGCCTCCATCTTTCTCTTCCTTGTTGGAATCATTGATAGAACCTCGACCAAGATTGGTCAGAAAGTGTTCATTTTTAACAGCAGATCTGAGTAGTGCAGACTTCTATTAATGAACTCCTTCTAATACATTATATATCAACGACTCATGGAGGCTTTTTGCAGCCATTCAGACACATAAATACAACAGAAAATGTTGTTGCAGCCAGTGTGATTTTTTTTTTTTTTTTTTTTTGATGATGATGATGATGATGATGATAGGCAAACTGCTGTGGTATGAGCAGAACAAAACACTAGGTTGATAACAGTGGTATTATGTCAGTAGCTTCATTATAGGTTTCGATCATTGAAACTGTAACAGAGCACCTTTACCTATTTTATTCCCTACATGTGACAATAAACGCAGATCAATAACAAAAAAACTTCCACAACGCCATCTGACAAACACAATTTGGATTTTTTTAATTGATAAAAGTGCAAAATCTGTTTCAATTTCACTAAACACTTAAACCAATCATTTAAATACCCAACATTTATTCAGTTCTCATTTTTTTCCTTATTACTCTAAACAGAATTTTTGTTTAGGTGAGGGATTCATTTCAGCTCAGCAGCTCACTTATATATCTGTAACCAGCATAATTGTATTTGAAGAATTACAAAATAAATTCAATATATCTTTATTTAAAAAAATCTCTAGGGACTGATATTTACATTCTTTTTATTTTCTTTTTTTTTCGAGAAACAATTTATCAGGAACAATCAACACAAATTCATCATCTTTGTTTTGACCTTGCATTTTTTTGTTTGTTGAGTTGTAAAATAAAGTGATGTAACAAATTAACTCTGTCATTATCTAATTAAAACAAACTGTAAATGCAAAATAACAAGTAAAACAAAAAAACTTTTTTGTTTTGTATTTTGACGTTTGTGTTCTCTGCAAGATCATGCTGCTATCGAAATCCTGTGACACGCTACAGTACATGTTTTCACAGGAAGTAAAATCTCCCCCACTCAGTTGATGAATATTCCTGTCCTGTAACAGAGGCAGAGTCTGAGGACATCCCGGTGATGGATCTTACAAATGGTAGCTGGATTCTGTTTTTGATTTCTTTTTCTCTTACGCTCTTTTCGGTTAAAGCAAAAAACAAAGTCTTGCATCTAAATTGTTAATTTGATCTTGAGGTTGATAGAATGATGATAAAAAAAAGGGGCTGATTAGATAGATAGA
>JAAIIK010000009.1:9289866-9300086 GCA_014706435.1 Silurus glanis
GATAGATAGATAGATAGATAGATAGATAGATAGATAGATAGATAGATTTTCCACAAAGTGCAGTTCACAATATTTATTGCTAGATGTCACTGTTGTCCTGCAGTGATGCGACACGTTTCCAGATCAACAGTAAGTAATAACTCAAATCATTACACCATTCATAGCATGCTATTATACTGTGTAATCAATTTCCACTCCGGAACCTGATATGTGCAACAACACTGTATTAAAACTTGATAAAGCGCTTGGGATTTGATGGTCACAAAAGCCCAACCAGGAGAAATAAAGTAATCCCACCTTACACAATCAACATACCGCATTAGAACAGGGTTGTAATCAAATCACTTCTGGTTATGGTTTTTATATAATGGCCATTTAGGGACCATTTAGGGATTATTACATAATTTGGGATGTTGATTTCTAAAACCCTGTTAAATTTCAGTAACATCTTCAGAACTGTGTCTCATCCCGAATTCATTCATCAACAATGATAAACCTGATGATAGTTTTATCAGCTGACAGATTCAATACAGGGGCCCCCCATTATCCCCTAGCACTGTTATGCTCACAATACACCCAACCTCAATCAATCTCCCAAGCCCAATCTAAAACCTCTTCCTATCTCCACATGGATAAAGTATAAAAAGATCAACAAAACATATGTAATCTACCAATCAGACATCCTCCATCCTCAGCATTCTCCTACCGATACACCCCATGTCCCTCCTCTGCACATGTCCAAACCATCTCAATCTCGCCTCCCTCACCTTGTCTCCAAAACGTCTTACATGCGCTGTCCCTCTAATAAACTCATTCTGGTTTGTGATCCGCATTTTTAATTCGGCACATGTTTTACGCTGGATGCCCTTCCCAACGCAACTCTCCCCATTTATCCGGGCTCGGGACCGGCACTAAGAGTGCACTGGCTTGTGCAACCCTAATGGCTGGGTTGTACAAAACACAACATAGTGGTTTAAAATAAATCTTTTCAAATATACAGTGCCCATGAATTTTAATTATTCATTGCATGACAGCCTTTCCTGGTCCTCAGAATGGCAAGTTTAGTATGTTTCAACTAAATGAGGACTGGGAATGTGGTAAAACACACAAAAAGATGTTAAGGGTGTCATTTGCTGAGAGTCGGTCCATTATGCAAACAGCAGGCATCGCAACATTCCCGGAAAATGATTTCCTAGCTTTGGAAATTATACGTATTCAAAGTCAGCTTCACCAAAATGCTAAGCAGGGCTAAATAAAACTATTCAAAGGGTGAAAAATGACACAGGTCTTATGATTTAATGCATGGTGTGTGGGCTGAGCTATAGCTTTTTCTCTTTAAGAACCATTGTAAGAGGCTGTGAGGAGCACGTACCATGTGTACTGTAACATTTAGAGCACCATGACATCTCCACTAAGTGTGTTGTTATTAATATACTGCGAGTGAGGGGAAAGATGTATGTAGGAGTTGAAGTGATAAGAGGTGTGTAGGAAGACACGTCGAGCAGTGTTATGAGGAAATCGAGATACCTGTCTTACTTATCAAACCCACACAACAACATTAGACAAGCCGGAACGTTCTAGACACTTGAATGAGGTTTAAAGGTGGTCGGCGCTTTTTCTTCTGTATTAAACTTTATAGAACGATCCATAAAAAAATTATAAATAAAATAAATAAGAGAGAGAGAGGGAGAGAGAGAGAGAGAGAGAGAGACTTGTTTTTTTTTTAGTAGAAAAATATCCAATTAAAACACTTAAAGGTGTTATGTATAACCTGTCAGGGGCAGAAAGATGAATGCTGAGTCTTAATTCGCCTACTTACACTATGCAAAAACAATATCGACTTTTTCTGTGAAAATAAAAGTACATGTTTTTGAGGGTGTAGCGAAAGAGTATGCAGGGAACACATCATGTAAAAGAAATAACAAATAGAAGGTTGTTGCCTCATTACACACACACTACTCAAACTCTTCTTTGCATTTAAGCTTCAAAATGTGTTTTTTGGGGAGGAAATGTCTATGACACTGTATTATTTATGGGTTTTTTTTGCCTTTTAAGGGCCGCGAATCAAATTTACATATGCCACAACATGCAACTTGGACTTGCAACAGGTGCAGATAAAAGAGAAACAGCTACTGACAAGAAAAAGGGAAAAAAAGATACACACAAACATGCTCTGTATTGCCAAAAATATTGGGTCACGTGGTCATAACTATGGTATGTGATTTTTAAACATCGCATTCCACATTTAGTCCCAATTTGCTTTTAGAATTCTCTCCACTCTTCTGGGAAGCTAAAGTGTATTATTCATCTTTCTCTCACATAAACTGTGATACATTTCTTTAACAAATAAATCAGTTGTGGAACATCTATGAAACCTCCTCTTCTGACTTACATTATATCACTTATAAAACGACATAAACTGACAAACTTTCAACTATCATCAGTTCTACACAGGCCCTACATAGCCTTTCTTTTTTGCTCTCTCTTGAAATAAATAAGCAATGCCATATTACTGAAACATCAAAAAATGCAGAGCTCTGAAAACTCTCTAATGCCAGACATCACAGCTGTAACCGATTCTTTAAAAAAATTCCATTCAGAAATATTAAATACATAAAAAGAAAATACATTAAATAAATTAATAAACCGTTCACAAAATTTTACTTGGTGCTGATGGATGTTGAAAGTAGTTTTAAAGGAAGTGTGTGTATAGTGTGTGATGCACTGGCACTGTATTATTAACACCATGAACCCTCTGCTGTGCCATGAGCGATGACTATAATGAATAGTTTTCCCATGAGATGCCTAAGAGGGAGAGCTTGAACTTACACAGAAGAGCAATGTGCACCTCACTTTTTCATCTGGTCACTGTTGAAGCAGCATTGATCCCTACCAGCACTAGTCTGTTATCTGGAAAATGAATTTAGTCTTCGGGCTCCCGGAATCATCCGCTTATGGACTTCAGATTGAATTTGTCCATTGAATCCACACTTGTTGACCAATTCCAGCCCACGGCCTAAATGCTGCCATCCGTCACATACTTTCACAGACACGTACTCTTTCTGATTTCCTGATTTTCTCATTCCTTTTCTCAGTCCAATCCTGCACTTCATGTTTCTAACCCAGGATTTTCTAAAATAAGGGATGCAGATCAGGAATAAAGGATTTGTCTAAGGGAACTAGACACCCTGGTAGTGTAATAAAACAGAATAGAAAATACAACAATCATTTAAAATTAAGTGACAGCTAGTAATCAATTCATCTTAAATGTAATTTTCAAAAAAAGCAAAGTGAAGAAATACCTTTTATTTTGAGGGTTGATGTCACATTCTTTGGGGGGGGGGGGGGGGGGGGGGGGGGTAATTAATTACCAACAATTACCAACTAAGGAAACAAGCTGCAATTAGAAGGCCAATGAACTAGTCACGTGACCAAGTTCAACACATCCTATTGGGTAAAAAGTCCTTTCCCCACATTTTTACATCTCAAACCAAGGATTATGTTTCAAAACAATCACAAAATAAAGCCAATTTAATGCTGAAAGAAATTGTGCAAAGCGGTGTAGATTGAATAAAAAAATAACATTTAACCTTGACATACAGTAATTTAGATTTTCTGGTGTCAAGATATTATTGTTGCAGAAACTGAAAGAAAACATAGTTATACTGGTACATTTGTATGGAATGTGTTTGTGTAGTATATTATTTTCCCAGATTAGTTTTAATTATGGTGTAAAACTCACGATTCCACACGATATAATATTTTGATATTTTGATCTAAAATGCACCGAATTGATATTTGAAGTTACCACTGACTCTTACGCGATATGATACGATACAATATGATAGGATATGGTAGGATACCATTTATTAGTTTACACTGTATTTTTCTTGTCGCTTTTTAAAAATGATTTGTAAACCCGGATTGCTACACTTTCAGGTTTAATCAGAGGATATGTAGTGGTCAGGGGAAATTTCAAACAGCTAAAACATGAGAAGAATTAGTTTTTTATTATTATTATTAATTAGGCTATATTTCAAATGTGAAATTATGGAAAGATTTTAAATATATTAATATTTTGGTTACTTATTTTTGTAGCTTTTGCACAAGCAGGGCTTTCACAAATATCTCTGTACAAATGACAAAAAAATGAATAAAAATAAAATTGAAAATGCTCACTCGATAATATAATGTTATATAATATATAAAGCATATTGAGCAAACTGCATTTTTCCATATAAGAAGAGAATAAAGTTCAAGTTCAGTAAGTCTTTTACAGAAAGACTGATATGGGTGATGTTGATGATGCTGATCAAATAATGATAATGTTTTGTTCCCAGCAGTTTTTTTTTCTTCGGTAGATTAGGTTATAAATGTAGAGAAAGTTGTAAAGACCAGGCATCCTTTACAAAAATTGAAATAAAATCTTTACATTTAATTTGATCATCTTCCATCTTTAAACAGATTTCTGAAACTTTACAGGCACAAAAGAAATGTATTTCAGGGAAGATTATAGTTTACAAAACTATATTTAAAATGACCATGTGAAGAATTCGAATTTATGGTATAAATGTTCTTCAACCCGTCACGTTTAATTTGATCTTTTTTTTTAATAGTTTCAGTAAAACTATTAGAGGCTGTGATGCATTTAATACCTCTATATGACTTAACCTGTCACTTACTAATCATTAAAACACATAATTGCCATTTTGCTCCATTTTGTCTGTCACATTTGTATGCTCTTATTTTTCTAATTGATCTTGTTACCCTTACGATCAGCAGATCCAGGCATCAGAATTGGGTCAATTCAGAGTGCAGGTGGATTGATTTCCCTGACAGGTTTGTGTTTCCTGGACCGTGATCAATCAGGCTGCAGCGATCGACTAATCATGATGGATAATCGTTGAGGATGGAGGCCTCTCTCACTCAGGTGCCATGGGCTCATGGATGTTAACGATTTGCTCACTGCTATTTCAACATTCAGTGGCAGAGATAACCAGATTAATAAACAAATGCATCTCTACAGTTTAGACCTTCAGATTGATTTATAGATAGATGGGAGATGAAGCACTCAGAATCAGATCAAATTTAAAATGGATTTGTTTTGATGTAAACCTATTTTTTATCTTTAAACCGGGTTATGATTTGTTTTCCACTTGAAAATGATGTAGCTCAATTTGCACTGAATGCTATTTAATGAAAACAAGTGGAAATATTGTGAAAGCACCACATGAGAGACTGGGAAAGTATATTTGTGAGGAAGAGTTTTTTCCCCTGGGTTTCATATGAGTTCAAATCGTTGAAACAGAGGGCAGGAGGTGAATTGACTGGCACAGTGTCTTGTTCTTCAGGAATGTCTTTGTTGAGGGATTTATAGGAGGCAGGAGTGTGTGTGTGTGTGTGTGTGTGTGTGTGTGTGTGTGTGTGTGTGTGTGTGAGAGATAGAGAGAGGGAGACATTGATCCATCATCAACAGATAAGGCTGGAGGAAGGGCTAGAGGATCCTTATATTCCCAGGTTCAGATTTTTGTTTTTCCACTCTTCCTTTTTACAATAATATTATTCAATTTAAATAAATAAATAAATAAATAATATGTACATAAAGTACATTTTCATCCACATGTGAGATGAATAATATTTGAAAAAGACACAAAAGGATTGGATGGAATAAACTTCAAGTGGGGTAACAGAGTAATCCCTTTTTTCCCTTTCATTTCACCTTAAGGAGAAAAAGCATGTAATTAAAAAAATAATAAATAAATAAATAAATAAATAAATAAAATAATAAATAAATAAAAATTGTATTACTATACTGAAACATAACACCATAACAAGAAAGTAAAAAAATAACGTTTTATTACATTGTTATTTCTAGACGGTCATCATTAATAAAACAGATGATGACAGAAATGTATTTTCTTGTGTTCCAAAAATATACTGCTATTGTTTCCTTTCTACTTGTATTGTCTCTCCACTCACAGACACAAAGACACACACACACACACACACACACACACACACACACACACACACACACACACACACAGTGTTGTTGCACTGCATGTACTCAGGTGTAGTATTTCTGTGTTTTTACTGTATGTCCTGTGTTCAGCTTCTTAAGTGAACGAAATTCCCATTGGATATCAATATCAAGTTCATCCATCCATCCATCCATCCATCCATCCATCCATCCATCCATCCAAGATTTTGTTGTTTCTCTAACAAAGAAGCTCAGGTTCCATCCCAAGACACTCCTGCAAGCAAAATTGTTCATTGTTCCTGAACAAAAAACAAACAAACAAAGAAATGGCAAGAAAAGAAACAAAACAAAAACAAGTGTTCTGAAACCTGATCGAGAGATGAAGTATACAGCTCATGACTCACAATGATCATCAATCACACTGAGAGTACAAAGGGAATGTGCTGCACCTGAGGCCAAAGACCTGTTCCACAATCTCACAGTGTGATGGGACGCACCAGCGGGATCGAGTGAGGCAGGTGATGGATGGGTTTATTTGATTTGCTGCACGTCAACAGCTTCTGTCAATCTGTGCATTGTTTGGTGGCTGGGAAATGTGTTTTTCTGAAATTCTGTGAAATTCACTTGTATCCTATTCAGCAGTTAAAGTGGTTTCTCGATGCTTAAGGCATTGGTCCTTGGATTGGAAGGTTATACGTTGAAACCCCAGCACCATCAAGCTACCACTGCTGGGTCCTTGAACAAGGCCCTTAAACCTCAACTGCCCAGTTGTAAGTCGCTCTGGATAAGGGCATCTGCCAAATGCTGTTCAAGAAACGTGCTGATGGTTAAATTAAATGCCTGATTCAGGAATGCATGTTTTACACATGATTAAATGCTGAGCTGAATCTTAATAGGCTAGATAAAGGGTTTGTGAGTTTTAGTTTCTCTGTAACATGATAAAATGCATATTTTATTGATTCATTAACACCAAGAGAAAGATAGATATAACACAAGGCTGTTGAAGGAATGGCTGCTTATAGCTATTATTTCATAAACATATTCATAACTTGCCTATTTTTTGCTGGTTGTGGACATTTGTACTGGTGTCAGGTCCTGGTGTAGGTGAGGTGAGAAGGACTGGTCACCGCAGGTTTGGGTCTTCTAGTTCAATCAAAGAGAAAATGTAATGCTACTGCATCCAAAGACCTCCAGCTTTGGTGGTACATAATTGTATAGGGTGTGTGGTAACAGTTTAGGATAGAAGCACATATGGCTGGATATATTTTGTCATATCCGATGGAAAACTGCTGTGGTTTAAAACAGAATAGAATATGTGTGCTGTACAACAAAAGAGTAGGAACAGTAATTGTGCTATTTGGCTTAATTACAACATTGTTTTGTTGATTATTTTCCTTTAAAAGTAAAACACAGAGTTATTTCTCGGAGCAGAAATTCCAAATTAATTCTAAGTCTAATTAATTTATTGTCACAAGCATTGTACCATTAAATGATTGACCAGGCAGTCATTTACTCAATAAAACTCAATAAGACTGTTGTTACACACACACACACACACACACACACACACACACACACACACACACAATACTATGGTCAGGATGCAATATAATTGTAAAGGGCATATAACATAGTCGTCCAGCAGATGGCGATAAAGTATTTTTTAGCTGCTCTTTGTTTTGACCTCTGCCTGTACTTGGTATCTTTGGTCAAACAGCGTGACTCTTATATGACTCCTGGTTCAAGCAAAGTGCACCACCACAGGCACTGAAGGTTATAAACACGGCAGAAGGTTAGCACCATGAATCTGCTAGCATTCATAAGGACCAGAATGAGCTGCTGAGACGTAATCTGCTCAGATAATGCACATAATGTCTGACCCCTGCTGATGGGAAATACATTGCAGTCTTGATGAGGCGAGTCAGAGTCCATGCACACGTCTCAGAGGTGAAAACAAGTTGTTAAAGCTTCTTTATTGATCCAGGGTTGATCCAGGAACAGTTGAACTCCGTCGCCTTGATGTGTCGAAATCTCCCGAGATGCTTGATGACTATTGAACAAAAACGGGCGCTTTAAACTCTGACTTGACCTTCACAGAGACCTTCACACCTTCTAAAAGATAGATTATGATTTTGAATCTCTGCTATAAATCATTGAAGCAACGCTAATCCTGCTATTCTTTCCAAGATTCATTTTATTTTGGCATCTGTCACAAACTTGTTTGCGCTAACAAATGTTTCATGCTGGATTGTGTGGAAGATGCATAAAGAGAAACGTGGGCTGATTTCTTCTTGCCTATGCTGTATGTACATACAGCTAATCATTGGCAGCCATGTCAGCTGAACACACAGCCCTAGATTAGATCTCAACATACCCAAGTCTGTAAGTGTGCAACAGGGGCCAAGAAAAAGCACACATTCAAATATAAAATGCTCCTGAGAAGATAAAGTGAAAGTGGATAGACTGAGTACTCACTGTCCAATCAAAGTACAAATTACACCAGATGACAAAACTGCATGTCTTTTGGGTTGTTTGCTTGAACAAAGGCAGTATAGCTGTTCTGTTTGCTATGTCTGATATTCTAAGCAAATGTGAGATGAAGTCTGTACTTGAAAAAAGTCTATGAAAGCAGCTGACTGTCTGCTTTTATATGTGTAACACTTTGCCCTGTGCTTTGCCATATTTGAGACTTTAAAAGATGCTCAACAATGGAGCTATGATGAATGTATTGTCTATCATCAAGGGCAGAGTTTCCTCTCTTGAGATGCTTTGCAAGTCTGTTACTGCAGCCATGTTCAGTAGTTTGTAGCTTGTTTGTGAGTATTTCTGCCTTTAGTTTTGTCTCCAGTAATTAAAAAACATTAATTGAATCTAAGCAGAAAGTATTACTCTGAAAACTCCTAAATTCATCCTGCTACTTCTGTCAGCAGTCACATCTTGCACATATTGAGTTATTGACACTGTGTCATGTTTGAAAGATGATGCTTTGGATCATGAACTCCTTCTATCCTTCTCCGTACACTTATTTTTCCTTTAATTCTGGTAGAAATTTGTATTGGATTTATCTGTCTGTAATATCAAGTTCCAGAACTAGAGAGGGTTTTTTAAGATGTTTTTTTTCCTGCTCTTTCAGTTGACTGTTCCCAGGGGTTTGCATCTTGAGGTAAACCATATAAACTCTGTATTTACATTCATGAAGGCATCTTTTGATTAATGACTATAACTCACAATTGACGATGAATGAAATTGCCTGTTTGCTTCAGGGTATTTTAGACTGGCAAAATGTTGTGAAATTTTCTTTTTTTCTTTTTTCAAGAATTAAATAATTCTACAACAATCCACTTTAGTTCTCTTCTATAATATTTTTGTGTTGCTAAATCTGCCAGTGTAGTCTTTTTATCAAGAACATACCATGGTGTTGATTTGCTCATTGCTAATGTTTCTGATATATCCCTGGTAGATCAGCCTTTTTTCAGCCTAATTATGACCTCCTTCACTTGCATCAAAACCTCGTTAGACTGCATAGTGAAAGCAACTCTAAACACCTACCAAATACAAATTTAACAATTGGAAATCAACACCAGATCCTTTATTTCCTGAAGCTGTCATTAGATAAGTAAGAAACAGACCACAACTGCTTATCAGTCAAAAGTGCATTTACTTTTAAACCTATAAAAAGGTAGGGCCTTTGCAACAAAATGCAATATTTTTGTTAAACCACATGAATCGAAACTGAAAGTTTACACTTCTTGATTGCTTCATTTCAAATCCATTGTGATGGTGTGCAGAGGCTTTTGTGAAATTACAAAATGGTGCCACTGTCCTCACGTGTAGATGATGAAACAATGTGCAATGCCTACACACCTTACACGTTTAATTTATTTTTTGTTTGCCTCAGCTCTTCTGTTTTTTTCATCCCTCTCTCTATTATTCTTGTGTATAAAGGCAGTGTTTTCAAAGGTTGTCCTGTGGATGGTCTCTGTGGATTTATTTTAAAAAAAAGGGGGAAAATGCATGAATACATTTAAATAAATATAGAGGGTAAATTAGGATTCAGGTTAAAAGGTAAACCCTTCACCTTGATGGAGTTGTTTTTAAATAAAAAGAAATTAATTAATTCATTTATTTATTCACTTGCTCAATATTATTAATTCATGATGGTGCAAATAATGTTTCCCAGTTTCCTCTCTCTTTCTCTCTCTCTCTCTCTCTCTCTCTCTCTCTCTCTCTCTCTCTCTCT
>JAAIIK010000009.1:9310821-9330821 GCA_014706435.1 Silurus glanis
GTCTACAATCTTTTTAATAACACTGAGGCTCAAGGTAACACACACACTGCTAAGTCTAACAATGCTAACTCACTTGAGCTGATTAAAGTCCACTCGACAAAAAAAAAAAACAGAGATCAACAGGATGGCACAGTTTTGAAGTCGCTGTTAATTTTGATAAATTGTGTACAAATGTGAATAATGTGCTGTCTTTGGCTCAAATAACAAATAAATCAAATTCCTAACTAAAAGAGCAATGCAGCTTTATCTCTGCCTAGGATCTGAGAATGAAGAGGTGGGAACTGACATGATGCATTCACCATACTAAAGTTGAACATTGACCCTTTCGGAGCAGTGGACATGTGTCTACTAATGTACCAGGGAGTTCACTTTCAGATCATTGGGAATGCTTTTGCTGGGTGATATCCAGTCTGTGAGGAGGATAATCCATGTGTTTAGCACCATATTCAGGCCCGACGTGCTGTTAAAGCCTGTCTTTGAATGACAGCAGTCACAGAGCTCAGACGGTGACCCACACAAAATGATGTTTGCTTTGCAGAGCCGAATGGGTCTGAATGCACCAAGGTTGCCATGGCGGCGCCACTAACCCGACACTGCTACACGCTAATGGGGTCGTCTCCGAGTCGTCCTCCCGATGGGAATTTTGGGGCAGAAAGAAACTCTTCGATAAATGGGCCATTCATTGTGGGTTGGCTGTTTGTTTAGGATGATAAAGGGCCATCGGGATGGACACTAATACCCTCTTTGTTATTTTAGAGATTATACAGATACAAATGAGAAAGAGTCCAAAAAAACGCCATTGGATTTCTCTGCTTAGTATCTCTAAAACAACATTAAGTTGCTCTGTATTTATCCAAAGGAGCATTAGTAAGCACCTGCTCCCTGCTTAATCTTCTCTAAACAGAGAATAACTGAGAAGCTGAAACAAAACATGAGCAACAGAGATCACCAATGTGGCCAAAGGATTAGAAACTGGAATCTGAATAAAGTGTAATAAAGCTGGCCCTGTCACGAATGAAGAAATTAAAAATAAAAATAAAACTTTAAACTATTTATTTATTTATTTATATTCATTTTAAAATGTAATACATTTTGATTCATTTGAATAAGCACCTTACTTACATAAGTAATTTTCCTTCAATTTGTCACCTGTCTGTACAAACTACAACATACTCTGCGAAGGAAGCAGAGCCACATTACAGTGTGCACATCATCAATAAATACATTTTATCAGGGATCATTTTGCAATTCTAACTGAATCCTTTAACCTTTCACAGATTCAAGACATTTACAAATAAAGAAAAACAGTAAGACTGCAAAACTTTTATCAGCTCATCACAGATGCGAGAAAGAGAAAACATGTTTTCTCATGTTAGTAAATGTAACAAAAGGCCCATTTGTAATGCGGCATACAGCGGGGAAACATCAGCATTTTTATCACTAAGGTATATATTATACAAATATTCAATTCATACAAAGAATTCAGAACATTTAAGAATACAAGTTGAGTCATAATAAATAAAGTGAAATGACACAGGGAATAAGTATTGAACACATGAAGATAACAAGGTGCAAAATGGCATAGAAAGCCAGGAGATCACCTGAAATCTGTCAGTATTGAGAGAGAAACCCTGCCCCCTATCAGTACTAATTGATATCAGCTGCTTTAGTCATAATTGATGGCCTATAAAGGCTTCTCATTACCCAGGAGGCACACAGGAAAGACTTCATGATAGGTAAAAGCAAAGAACTCTCTCAAGATCTTCGTAATCTTATCGTTAAAAAGCATTTTGATGGGAATGGTTATAGGTGCATTTCCAGAATGCTGAATGTTCCTGTGAGCACTGTGGGGGCCATTATCCGGAAATGGAAAGAACATTAGTTCACCATAAACCGGCCACGATCAGGTGCTCCACGTAAGATCCCTGTCCGAGGAGTCCAAAGAATAATCAGGAGAGTTCACCAAGAGCCAAGAACCACTCGGGCAGAACTTCAGGAAGACCTTGCATCAGCAGGTACTGTTGTTTCAAAGAAAACTATAAGCAATGCACTGAACCGCCATGGCATCCATGCACGCTCACCATGCAAGACTCCATTGCTGAACAAAAAGCATGTTGAGGCTCGATTAAAGTTTGCGAAAGAGCATTTGGAGAAGCCTGTGGATTATTGGGAGACTATAGTATGGTCAGATGAAGGCAAAATTTAACTTTTTGGCAGTCATTCTACACACCATGTTTGGAGAAGAAATGGCACTGCCCACCACCCCAAGAACACCATTCCAACAGTTAAGTTTGGGGGTGAAAGCATCATGGTTTGGAGCTGCTTTTCAGCAAGGGGTACTGGCAGACTTCATATTATTGAAGGCAGGATGAATGGAGAAATGTACCGGGACATTCTGGATAAAAATCTGCTGCCATCTACCAGAAAGCTGAAAATGAAAAGAGGGTGGACATTTCAGCAAGACAATGATCTCAAACACAAGGCCAAGGAAACAATGAAGTGGTTTCAAAGAAAGAAAATCAAGTTGCTTGAATGGCCCAGTCAATCACCTGACCTAAATCCCATAGAAAATCTATGGAGAGAACTAAAGATCAAAGTTCATAAAAGAGGCCCAAGGAAACTTCAAGATTTAAAGACCATTTGTGTGGAAGAATGGGCCAGAATCACTCCTGAGCAATGCAGACGACTGGTCTCTCCATACAAGAGGCATCTAGAAGCTGTAATCACCAACAAAGGCTTTTCTACAAAGTATTAAATAAAGTGTGTTCAATACTTATTCCCTGTGTCATTTCACTTTATTTATTATGACAACTTATATACTTAAATGTTCTGAATTCTTTGTATGAATTCAATATTTGGTTTGATGGCTACATCTGGTGGAAATTTTGTGTCAGTAGCCCACTTAGAAATCCCCTTACTGATAAAAATGCTGATGTGTCAAATACTTATTTTCCCTGCTGTATGTTTAAGCACTGCTTTAGAAGTCAAATAATTTTAAAAGAATATCGACTTAAAATACAGGTCCTTTAATGAGATTGTGGATTATTTTGCTGTTGCAATTACTTTGTGCTAAAGTATATTTAATCACTTCAGCAGATTTTTCCTTGTAAAATGGTTTAAGTGTAAGGCATTACCATGGCACTGGCATCTATACAGTTTTTCCTGTACATCTTTAATATTCCTTCAAATCAGTGGTTCTCAAACACATCTTTTCAAATGTTTGTATATTTGTTTAAATTTGTGTCAACCAATCACAACTCACAGCCACTAAGTACACAAGCTGTTGTATCATCACAACAACGTAACATTACATTACATGCACATATTCACCCTTTCTTTACTTGTTAAGTTATTGTGTGGGTGGAGGGGTTTTTATCTATTTTTTTGCTTTTTTTTGGACAAAAGTATTGTGACACCTGACTTTTACAGCCATATGTTATTTCCCTACCAGTTATCACAAAGTTGGAGGCACACAGTTGTAAAGGATGTGTTTGGATGCGATTGCATTAAATGTTCCCTTTATGTAAACTGTTACATAAAGGGAACATTTAATGCAATCGCATCCAAACAATCGCATCCAATACCTGTTCCAGCATGACAGTGTCCCCATGCACAAAGCCAGCTCCATGAAGATATGGTTTACATGGGATGGATCGGAAGGTCTTGGCCTGCTATAGAGCTCTGACCTCAACCCTATTGTTCATGTTTTGGAAGAATTGGTTCGCTTACTGCACGCCTCCTCACCTACATCAGTACCACACCAAAATCTTGTGGAACACCTTCGCTGAAGAGTGGAGCTTATTATACCACCTAAGTGGTACTAAATGTGGAATATTTAGGATAAAAAGCACATATGAATCTTGCAGTCAGGTGTCCACAAACTTTTGTCCATATAATGTAACTTCAATTGCTGCAGAAAAAGACATAGCGAGTATCAGAATGTAGATCTTTTATATTTTAGAGAATGCAGATGAGTGTGACTCTTTGCAGCTTCAGGAAAGGAGGAACTTTACATCATGTGACACATTACTATTTTTAGTAGATGCCACATCAGAAAATTTCCCTCTAAAATATTTTTGATTCAATATGTTGTCCTAATTAATACATTATTCCCTTTTTTGCCATCAGCATTTTCCTTGCCTGCTGCCCAGTGTGTGACCTGATTAGTCAATTTGAAAATGTTTTTCAAACATTATATGATTTTTTTTTAGAAATTCTGTAACCCAACTTTTTTTTTAAACCTAAAAGTGTTTTTAAATCGGTCACTTCCCACACATTACATGGAAAATGTGCCCAGAATGTGTGAAAGCACCTTCAGTGTTTTTTTTTTTTTTTTTTGTGGGACATTATTCAAATCCACAACCCACAAGTAATTGACAAAAAAAAAGTTTGAAATCTGCTGCTTTACAGTACATCGTTAAAGAGAAGTCTCAGACATTTGAGGCAGACCACAGATACAGTGCCTGAACCCTAAAACCTAAAAAGTATTAAATACAAATCTTCAAAGAGCATGAAGTAGATTATCAGATCTGGTACTTTATATATAAGATACAGAAAATAAAAGGAGATATTAGCATAGTGGTGCGTTTCTTTAAGGTGAGACACTACAGGTAGAAATCATACCTATTTCAACGGCTACACATATCCAAACTGATTGATGCTATTATATCACAATATAAGTATAAGCATAATCTCCAGAATTTATGGTTACTCAACATAAAAACAATTTTTTGTATCTGTTGTTTTTTTTTATCCTTTTTTCATAATTTATTATTTTTTTAATATGTGTACAGTATCACCCCTCACACACTGTCATGCGGGCACAGAGGCGGAAGCCGAAGTAGCAGCAAAATAAGGCTTTATTTAAAAAAGTAAAAGAAAACACCAAGCACAAGCAAGGCGGAGCCAAACACAAATACCGGCTGCGAAGGGAAAAACAGAACAGTCAGAGTCAGCCGGATAATCCAAATAGCGGAACCAGGGGAAAAAAGGGAAAAAAAAGTATCCGAGCTGCGTCTGGGAAGAGACGCGGTCCGCCCGAAGAGTGAGAGAGAGAGTCCGAATGAAACGGTTCGTAGCGGGGGTGAGCCTACGCGAACACACGGTAAGAGCTACGCGAACTCGCAGGACCACCGACAGCATATACTAGCACAGGACCATGTGCACACACGAACGCGCAATAAAGGACAGCGAGTGTGCGTGCCGTGAGTGTTGATATAGGCGGCGAGATTAGCGCGCAGATGAGAGTCCGGTGTGTGTGGTTAGTATGACGGTGAGGAACTCCTTGTGGGCGGGGCGCGCACGGGAGACGTAGCAGGGTGCTCCCTGACACCACTCCCTCCCCCAGGGGCGGCACCCAACGCCGCGACGAGGCCTGCCCCTGGCCCGGGGCGCCGGGCGGTCTGGGTGCGAGGCGTGGAAGTCTGCCAGCAGTGCAGGGTCCAGCACGTCCCGACGGGCCACCCAGGCGCGTTCCTCCGGGCCGTACCCTTCCCAGTCCACCAGGTACTCGAGGCGACCCTGGCGCCGACGAGAGTCCAAGATGTCACGCACAGCGTAGACTCCGGGCTGGTCCATGACGTCCGGCTGAGCGGGCGCCGCGGGGTCACCTGAAGGGGGAGACACAGGAGAAAAACAGGGCTTGAGCAAAGACACATGGAAGGTGGGGTGAATGCGATACCTGGGTGGCAGCTCCAGCCGGTACGTCACGTCACTGATCCGGCTGGCCACCTTGAACGGCCCAATGAATCGGGGGCTCAGCTTGCGACATGGCAACCGTAGCCTGAGGTCCCTTGTGAACAGCCATACCAGATCCCCCGGACGGAAGTGCGGTGCCTCCAGCCGCCGAGCGTCAGCATGCCGGCGGGTCTCACGGACGGCCCTGCGGAGCTGAGTGTGCGCCGACTCCCAGACCCGGTTGCTTTCCCTGAACCAGTAGTCCACAGAGGGCACGTCGCAAGGCTCGTCGGACCACGGGAACAGATGAGGCTGGAACCCCAACACGCACTGGAAGGGGGTGAGGCCCGTAGAGTCTTGGCGGAGCGAGTTCTGGGCGTACTCGGCCCACGGCAGGAAACGGCACCAGTCCCCTTGGCTCCGGCCGCAGTAGGTCCGTAGGTAGCGGCTTAGCTCCTGGATCTTTCGCTCCGCCTGGCCGTTGGACTGTGGGTGATAGCCCGACGAAAGGTTCACGGACACCCCCAGGAGCCGGAAGAAGGCCCGCCAGACCCGTGACGTGAACTGGGACCCACGATCCGACACAACCTCCTCCGGGAGGCCGAAGTTCCGGAAGACATGATGAAAGAGGGTCTCCGCGGTCTCGAGGGCGGTCGGTAGACCCTTCAAGGGCACGAGGCGGCAGGCCTTTGAGAACTGATCCACCGCCACCAGGATGCAGGTGTTCCCTTCCGACCTGGGCAGATCGGTAACAAAGTCGACCCCCAAGTGGGACCAGGGACGTTGGGGCACCGGAAGTGGCCGCAGTTTGCCCACCGGGGAAACCAGCGCAGACGGTACCAGCGGTAGGGGGTAAGGGAGAGGGACGACCTGGGCGTTCAGCTGGCTGTAGTCGATGCAGGGACGAAGTCTGCCATCCTTCTTCCCCATGAAGAAGAAGCTGGAGGCGGCTGGGGAGGAGGAGTGTGTAATGAACCCTTGGTGGAGTGCTTGCTGGATGTACTCCTCCATCGCTCGTTGTTCGGGAGCTGACAGGGGATATACCCGACCCTTGGGCAGCTTAGCCTTTGGGACCAGGTCGATGCTGCAGTCCCAGGGCCGGTGAGGGGGGAGACGAGTGGCTGCCTCCACCCGAGTAGCACCCACTGTGACCCTGTGGTTTCTGACCGGCAGCCGTGTGAGGCAGTGTTCCTTACATCGAGGACTCCACTCGAGGATGTCGCAAGGGTCCCAGGCACACCTTGGGGCGTGTTGTTGTAGCCACGGCCTCCCTAGGATTACGCTGACCGTGGAGCTCTCCAGCACTGAGAACCGCATCTCCTCCTGATGAAATAATCCCACCTGCAGCGTGATGTTCGGTGAGTGGTACCTGACCCAACCCCGGCCCAGTGGACGTCCCTGGATGGTTTGGACCGCTAGGTCCTGGGTGCTCCTCTCTCTGGGGAGCTGTAGGCGGTCGAGGCAGGCCTGGGAGATGAAGTTCCCTGCTGAGCCGGAGTCGACTAGAGCGCACACAGAGACAGAGAGAGCGGGGGGTTAGGAGGGTTACGGAGAGCTTAGACAGAGGTGAGACGTCGGCCGGGAGCTCGACTGTACTCACCGCAGGGCGTGAAGGACAAACAGGGCATCTCGAGAGGGAGTGACCCGGTCTCCCGCAGTACAGGCATTTCCCCGCTGCTTCTCCTTTATTCTTTTTTTTTTTTTTTTTTTCTCCTTTTTTCTTTCTTTCTTTTTTTTTTTTTTTTTACACACAACCGTCCTTCTGCTTTCCTTCGTGTCCTTTTCGGGGGTCCTTTATTCTGTCATGCGGGCACAGAGGCGGAAGCTGAAGTAGCAGCAAAATAAGGCTTTATTTAAAAAAGGAAAAGAAAACACCAAGCACAAGCAAGGCGGAGCCAAACACAAATACCGGCTGCGAAGGGGAAAAAAAGGTAATCCCGTGGTGCGCACACAGCGCGGCCCACAACAGTCAGAGTCAGCCGGAGAATCCAAATAGCGGAACCGGGGGAAAAAAGGGAAAAAAAAGTATCCGAGGTGCGTCTGGGAAGAGACGCGGTCCGCCCGAAGAGTGAGAGAGAGAGTCCGAATGAAACGGTTCGTAGCGGGGGTGAGCCTACGCGAACACACGGTAAGAGCTACGTGAACTTGCAGGACCACCGACAGCATATACTAGCACAGGACCATGTGCACACACGAACGCGCAATAAAGGACAGCGAGTGTGTGTGCCGTGAGTGTTGATATAGGCGGCGAGATTAGCGCGCAGATGAAAGTCCGGTGTGTGTGGTTAGTATGACGGTGAGGAACTCCTTGTGGGCGGGGCGCGCACGGGAGACGTAGCAGGGTGCTCCCTGACACACACCTCACATTTCAGCAACCATTTTATTATATGTTCTAAAGAGACAATACTATAGAAATGAAACTTGGATATATTTTAGAGTAGTCAATGTGCATCTTTTATATCAGTACAGATTTACTGTTCTGAAAATAACTCAATATACAGCCATTATTGTCAAAATAACTGGCAACACAAGTGAGTACACCCTAGGTGAACATGTTACAACCGTGTCCAAAGTGTCAATATTATGTGTGAGCACAATTGATATCTAAAACTGCCTTAATCCTCCTGGCCATGGAATTCAGAGCTGCACAGGTTGTTGCTGGGATCCTCTTCCACTCCTCCACAATGACATCATGGAACTGCTGGATGTTAGACACATGCCGCTTTTCCACCTTTCACTTGAGGATGTCCCACAGGTGCTCAATAGGGTTCAGGCCTGGAGACATATTTGGCCACTCCATCTCCTTTACCTTCAGCTTCCTCAGCAGGCAGTTGTCATCTTGGCGGTGTGTTTTGGGTCGTATTAATATTGGAAAACTGCCGTTTGGCCCAGTTTCCAAAGGGACAGCATCATGTTCTGTTTCAGAAATGTCACAGTACATGTTGGAATGCATGTTATTCTCAATGAACCGCAGCTCCCCAGTATCAGCAGCACTCATGCAGCCCCAGACCATAATGTTGCCACCACCATGCTTGACTGCAGGCAAGACACAATTTTCTTGTTGCAGTGTGCGGCATCTGAGCACTAACAAGCGGACCTTTCACTTCTGCAACCTCTAAAGCAATGCTGGCAGCACTCTGTTTTTTTAAGCCGGCTTCTGTACCTGACACAAAGCAACTTCTTTGATCGACCCTTGCGAGGCCTGTTCTGAGTGCAACCCATCTTGGAAAACGTTTCTGGGTGTTACTGATCTTCTTATAGCCTCGGCCATCTTTGTGGAGATCAACAATTCTAATTCTCATATCCTCAGAAAATTTGCCATGAGGTGCCAAGTTGAACATCCAGTGGTCAGAGAATTGTGAGAGATGAGAAAATTGTACTCAAAGCACCAAATCTTAATTGCTCTAATACAAAATACACAAATTTGTATGGTCCTATCAAGCAGACAAAAACATGGTTGGTTTGCATGGTATACAGCTTACAGCTGTTATTACTTAGTGTGCCCTCACTTTTGTTGCAAGGTGTTTTGACAATAATGGCTGTATGTTGTTATACAAGCTGCACATTGACTACTCTAAAATATATTTCAGTTTTATTTCTATAGTATTGTCCCTTGAGAAGATATACTTCTGTGAGATACTGTAAAGATGTCATGGCCCTTGAAGCTGAAGCTAAATTCTGAACTTAATTACTTTGTAATTAACAATACCTCAGCAAATGTAATCAAATATCCTAATGATATTTTTTGCAGTATTGCAACCCTTAGCTGAAGAGATTGATTAATGAATTAAACATGACACTATATCCTCAGTCTGTGATGTTAGCGACATTGTGTACTAAAAATTCTTACAGCTCCAAGAACTAAATGACTCACTTGGCATGTCTGTGGCTCAGACGCAAATCTCTGCTTCATCTGATTCAACTTTAATGACGCAAAACAGCCAAATTATCAAGCTTCTTTGCAAGATTATTTTTAAGGTACCCTAATAAAAAGCACTGAGATTTCTTTTTCAACCACACCATATGGCACGGATTGGTACATTATACATATTATTGTGTACGATTCCCTGGAAATGAGACTATGATAATAATATAATGATAATTAGATTACCGTAATTTCCGGACCATATATAAGCCGCACCCACTGAATTTGACAAAGATTTTTATTTTGAACATAAATAAGCCACACCTGTCTATAAGCCGCAGGTGTCTACACTGAAACAAATGAACTTCACACAGGCTTTAACGAAAGACAGTGTCTGTTACACGGTGTAACGGGTGAAATATGTTGTGGCTCCTTTAGGAGCAGAGCGGCATTTTGGGAATAGCCTGCCGCCGCATTTCCGGTATTACTGCATGTGTGCAAGACTGAGGAACATGTCCTTATTATTTTCTGATGCTCATTTCTAAGTTTCTTTGACTAAACCGTAACGCTGTTGCCAAGAAAAATAAAAAAGCAAGAGTTTTGGAAACCTGTCTGTGCTTATATGATTTCTGTTGCAACTGGAGTTAGCGAGCTATCCCATGACCCTGACTCAACGCGCTACAACGGCTTGTATCTAAACAGTAGCCTACCAAGAAAGTCATTGTTCACTGTCTTCCTCCTTCCTTTCACAACTATTTCTCTCTGGAGTTTATCTTTTGGCATCGTCATGCGTTTAAAAATCACCACCGGTGGAAGTTTTTTCTCCCGATGCCGTGCAGCTCAGAACACAGGTGAGGTGCGTTTTTTCGTTTCCGTTCGGAAATTTCATTGGGCTAATGTTATGTCGCTCAGTTTTTTGGCTTGAAGTTTGTGAAACGGGGAAAAACCCAGGAAAAATCCATAAATTAGCCGCTTCATTGTTTAAGCCGCGGGGTTCAAAACGTGGGAAAAAAGTAGCGGCTTATAGGCCGAAAAATACGGTAAAATAAAATATGAATAAAATTTTGCAATGTCTTCCTGACTAAGCAAAATATTTAGCATGAGGTAAAACAAGTTTATGTTAATGATGGTGAGCAGATGAAATAAGGGTGCCAATACTTTGCTATTTGTAGTTTTTATTTTCTGTGTATTGCAGTTGTGCCAACATCACTAACAAGAGAATCAAACCAGACAGAGGAGAAAAACAAGAATTTTACCACAAAAATAATTATTTTGACCAACCAGAGACCACAACCCCACCCCATAGTTTTAGTAGTTCACCAAACCGAGCTTTGAAAATGTAGAAGTCAGTTTTCACCTCAAGTAGCATTATACAGACATAACGGCTAAAAGAATGCATCTTCCACATGGTCTGTGTACGTTCTCCTTCAGCAAAATGAATTTTTTTATTACGTGTATTTTGTTCTAGGTTTGTCTGAGTCATGTTTCAGCTTAGAACATTACTGTTTCTTTTGTGGTTGGTACTTTTTCACCTCAAACAGCATTATAAAAACCCTTCACCCCCCACTCACTCAATACCCACTCTCGGCCATTCCTTCTCTTACTGACAGTCAGCGTTGACCACGCCCTCACTGTCACAAATAGTTATTCGAAATAGTGTCTCCTGTATCACCAACTGCAGGCAAAAATAGTAAATTCAGTGGCTAGACTGTAAATGTTTGCGCCTCTGATAATGCTAAAATAGTACAAAAAAAACTTTGGAAAATAAGTTCTAGACAGAAAGATGATTCTGTGATTCTCTCGGCCCACACATCCCTGGTTGGGACATGTAGTATTCTGGGAAGAAAGGTGACCAGTTATGACTCAGCTCACTTTCAATTATTTGTTTACCACGCCACATTTTCTGGTGGAAATGTCAAGTTTTCTTCACACTAAGTTCTCAAAAACAACAACTATGTCACTAACTGTTACTAGCTCTGTGTAATAAATGAAGTCTCTGAGACAAAAACTGTACAAACTACCAAAAATATCTGGCACTAAACAATCACTTTAATTCTATAGGCAACAGCCTGACTCCTTAGTTTACTGTACAGTGTAACTACAGTCTACGTTGACAAATACAGGCAAAAATGTGAACTGCAACATTAATTTTGCAGTAACAAACAGCATTTTTGGTCCTGGTTTTATTTATTTATTTATTTATTTACCTAGTTACTTATTTATTTATTTTACCTGAGGGAGCCAAATCAGCACCAAGCAAGTAATGAGAGCAGGGAAAAAAATTCCTTCATGGAAATGTGAAGTGAATATCACTGACCAATCAGACTACTTATTGTGGAGCAAGGTTTCACGATCCAATAGAATACGAGATTCATGATCCAAACAGGAAAGAGTTTCTTACTGACTGGGATAAATGTGTGGTGGCCCGGGAAAACCCTTTACATAGTGAACATAGACAATAATTTCAACTATCAATTGAATATCATCAATTTCATTGATATACAGTGAATTTTGAAATCTACTGACTTTCTCAATAGCATCTCAATTAAGAGTAAAATCTTTGTGAAAAAGAGAAAAATTGTATTTAAAGACTTTAAAGACTGACTGCAGTGCAGAAGCATTTTTTGGCAGCTGGTAGGATTACAATCTCATTATTATGATACGTGTTTCACTTCAGCACTTGATCAAAGCAAGACTTTCACTCTGTGAAAAAAAATCACAATCAGCTGGCAACGGTTTAAACGTCTTTTACTCAGACCAACTGTTTTAATCGCTGTTTGCTAAACTGGATCATTACACAATATAATCATTACAGGCAGTTTGCCAAATAAGGATGGAAAGTAGCCTATAGAAAAATATTGCCCTCTGTCTTTTTGGTAAAATATATTTTTGATATATTAAAGTAAAAAATTTGGTCAAAACCTGATTTGTTATTTTTGGCTGGCTTCAAAAATCACAAATAACCCGTACATTAACATAACCTGTTTTTTTTTATTTTATTTTTTTTATTATTATTATTTTTTTTTTTTTGGAGAGCGGAAAAAGAGAAGCTGGTAAGGGAGCAACCTTTTTTCATTAAACATTATACTATACTATACTATACTATACTATACTATACTATGATTTTTTTTTTTTATATCATTTCCAAATTGCTGTGGTACAAAGAAGAACAAAACACTTTAAAAAAATCTAAATATACCAGTAGCACAAATTTTGGTCAAAAAGAATTTTTTGTCCTATTTGGCATCCCAAAATAATCCAAAGTCTTTTAAATTTTTTGTCTAAAGAGTTTTCCCAGACCCCCATACAATTTTTATTACTTTTATTAATTTTATTACCAGGTATTATAAATGCTGGTTAAAAATCCCTGGAACCTGTCTTGGCACTTTGTTTGCAAACCCTCGAAAAATCATAAATATCATGTAGAAATCTTCGCTCGAACAATGTTTGGAATGTAGTTAAATTTTCAGAAAGGTGAACAATGATATAGAGGTGATAAAATATCTGCTAATGCTCGCTAAACTTTTAATGACATGTCTCCTTGTTAAGGAAACATCAACATTTGCTTTAATGTGAATGCACTGTATAAAATATAAATAATATTTGTGTTAAGGCTAAAAAGTATGAACACATCCTTAGGATGTCCATTTCTTCAATACGCCCTGCTTGGCAAGTGTTAGTGTGTGTGTAGTGTAGCTCTATTTATTCTCTGGTATAGTGATGGGGAGGATCTTCGCTTGGCAGTTGATGGACAGGTCATGAACTTCCTGTCTGCTCTGACAGGCCAGGCAGGATGGATTTATTTATGTATTTATTCCTGATGAAATTATCACACAGTGACGTTGACGAACGGCATGAGCCATATCGAAATCATATTACTGACACCCTGCCGTCTCAACATTTATATTCCTACCGTGATAAATCTGTGCTCGACTTCCGCATCTATATACCTACAGTACACACATATTATTATTCATCCCCCACTATACTCATTGTCAGACAATATGATTACAGATGTTCACCACACGGATGTGTATACATACATACATACATACATACAAACAGTACTCGTGTCTGATATACAGTAGCTCATTTTCTCTTCATAACACATGGTAAATGGAATAAAAAAATACCATACCATACCATCTTCTCCCGCTTATCCGAGGCCGGGTCGCGGGGGCAGCAGTCTAAGCAGAGATGCCCAGACTTCCCTCTCCCTAGACACTTCTTCCAGCTCTTCCGGGGGGACACCGAGGCGTTCCCAGGCCAGCCGGGAGACATAGTCTCTCCAGCGTGTCCTAGGTCTTCCCCGGGGTCTCCTCCCAGTGGGACGCGCCCGGAACACCTTCCCAGGAAGGCGTCCAGGAGGCATCCGGAACAGATGCCCGAGCCACCTCAGCTGACCCCTCTCGATGTGGAGGAGCAGCGGCTCTACTCTGAGCTCCTCCCGAGTGACCGAGCTTCTCACCCTATCTCTAAGGGATCGCCCAGCCACCCTGCGGAGAAAGCTCATTTCGGCCGCCTGTATCCGGGATCTTGTCCTTTCGGTCATGACCCAGAGCTCATGACCATAGGTGAGAGTAGGAACGTAGATTGACCGGTAAATCGAGAGTTTCGCCTTGCGGCTCAGCTCTTTCTTTACCACGACAGACCGGTACATCGACCGCATTACTGCAGAAGATGCACCGATCCGTCTGTCAATCTCCCGTTCCACCCTTCCCTCACTCGTGAACAAAACCCCAAGATACTTAAACTCCTCCACTTGCGGCAGGAACTCTCCACCAACCTGAAGTGGGCAAGCCACCCTTTTCCGACTGAGGACCATGGCCTCGGATTTGGAGGTGCTGATTCTCATCCCAGCCGCTTCACACTCGGCTGCAAACCGTCCCAGTGCGTGCTGAAGGTCCTGGTCTGATGAAGCCAACACGACAACATCATCTGCAAAGAGCAGAGACGAAATCGTGTTGTCACCAAACCGGACACCCTCCGGCCCCTGGCTGCGCCTAGAAATTCTGTCCATAAAAATTATGAACAGAACCGGTGACAAAGGGCAGCCCTGCCGGAGTCCAACATGCACCGGGAACAAGTCTGACTTACTGCCGGCAATGCGAACCAAGCTCCTGCTTCGGTCGTACAGGGACCGGACAGCCCTTAGTAAAGGGCCCCGGACCCCATACTCCGGGAGCACCCTCCACAGGCCGCCGCGAGGGACACAGTCGAATGCCTTTTCCAAATCCACAAAACACATGTGGACTGGTTGGGCAAACTCCCATGAACCCTCCAGCACCCTGTAGAGGGTATAGAGCTGGTCCAGTGTTCCACGGCCTGGACGAAAACCACACTGTTCCTCCTGAATCTGAGGTTCTACTATCGGCCGTATTCTCCTCTCCAGTACCCTGGCATAGACTTTCCCAGGTAGGCTGAGAAGTGTGATCCCCCTATAGTTGGAACACACCCTCCGGTCCCCCTTCTTAAAAAGAGGGACCACCACCCCGGTCTGCCATTCCAGAGGCACTGTCCCCGACCGCCACGCGATGCTGCAGAGGCGTGTCAGCCAAGACAGCCCCACAACATCCAGAGACTTGAGGTACTCAGGGCGGATCTCATCCACCCCCGGTGCCTTGCCACCGAGGAGTTTCTTTACTACCTCGGTGACTTCAGCTTGGGTGATGGACGAGTCCACCTCTGAGCCCTCAGCCTCTGCTTCCTCAATGGAAGACGTGACGGCGGGATTGAGGAGATCCTCGAAGTATTCTTTCCACCGTCCAACGACATAAAAAAATTGATCCTGAAATTATTAGTAGAAGTGCAATGCATCTCTAACAGTCTTTCGAACTACATGTTTAAAAATAAAAATACAAAAAAATACACATAAACTCTACATAATGTTGCAAAGAAATGGCAGAATTGATATTTATCTGTGAAGTTTGAATGAGGCACACGCACAAAAAAAGAAAAAAAAAAAGAAAAAAAAAAGAAATACGTTTCATTATGAAAAACAAAGCACAACGACAACAACTGTGTTGTTATCTTGAGGTAGAACATTGACTTGAACGTTTTGAAGTGCTATATGTTGGACATTTTTCCTCGTTTTCCCTTAAACGAGAGGAGTTGAACGGTGGATCGCGGTGTTTGAGGTAGGGCAGCACCCGTTCTCCTTGTTGTCTTCTTGTTTTCTGACTGAATGTTAGAAACAAAAACTGACACCGAAATGCAAAAACAAACAAACAAACAAACAAACAAACAAACAAACAAACAAACAAACAAAAAAATAATGCTTCCTACAACACATTCATTCCGGTTGAGGTAGGTTTCTGTTGTAAACCCCAGGATTCGGGGGGAGCCGCAATGATTCAAAACCCGAAGGCTGTTTTAAAGAAAAATAGATTGATATTGTGGAAGAAAAAACATCCTGAGATAATAGAAGCTGTTTAAAATCCCTGGAGAGAAAGGCTGAAGTCTTCGCTGGATTGGGTTGTGAAATCATTGGCAGGCTGAGAGCAGGCAGCAGGACCTTTCACAAAAAAAAAAGAAAAGAAAAAAAAAAAAAGAAAAAAAAAGTGTGTCTTTGTGCTGCTGGTAAAAAAAAAATAAAAAATTCACTTTATTCCCCTTCCAATGATGAAATCAGTCCGTGGCAGAATTACACCTTTTTGTTTAAACAAAAACTCTCCCAGTTATAGAGTCCAGCAAATTCCCTGTAAATATGTGTACTTAACTAATAAACTCTATGCAAAATTAAAAACAAAAATGAAAATAGAATTTCTTTTCATTTGACCTGAGAGGGAGCGGAATACACTGAGTGGATTTTTTTACGACTGCTGCTCACGTTTTATCCTTCATTTGCTGGGACTTCAGTACGATAAGGTACCTGGTGTTCCTCCATCAGGCTAAAATCGTCCAAAGGAAGCGTGGACATCTGAGTTTCGTTTAGGGAACAGGAAGATAGCAAGTTTTCCATCTAACAAAAACAAAACATTTATAAATTGATATATTGGTGATGCTTAGCTTCAACAAATGAACTAACTTAAATTGTACTAATCTTTTTTTTTTACATTAAATCTTAGTATAAGATAATATGTCGAATGTAGGCAGACTGTCATTGTACTACACCTGTGAAATCTTAATTTTAAATAGTCAGAAGGTGTTGAGTTATTTTCTATGACAGCAGCTGCAAAGGAAATCACACATTCATATTAATGTGCTTGATCTACAGTAATAGGTTATTGTTTCTATAAAAAACAGGGACAAAATGCTACATAGACCATATATAGATTGCATAAATATATTGTAAGGAACAGAATGCCTATAGAGTGGATGCTCAAGCCCGAGATGCTTCCTCTTTTAAAGTTTTTTTTTTTTTTTTAAGTGGGTGCTCTCATTTGTTTTGTAACACTTTATTCTACCAGCCATATTAGTTTTTTTACCACCAAGTTGGCATTTTTTATGCGAAAGTTATTCCGAAACATATACAAACAATAAAGCAACTGAAGTACTGTGACATAAACCAAATAATAACCATCTAAATTACAACACTATTGTTTGGTTGGAGCAAAAATGCTTTACGGCATGTTGTTCAGTGGAGCCTCATCTTTCCTAATAAACGCTGATTAGCAGCAGTGGATAAGTTTGTGACTCGTTATTACAATAATTGTGCAAGTAGTGCATTTTTTTATGCATGTTGTTGTTGTGTACTGCTTACATAAATTCAGCAAATACATTCGTTATACATTTTCCATTGAAAAACAGTGATCCAAAATCGCTGCTTGAGGCTTATACCTTTAGAATGATGTATAGTTAGTCATGGTTACGAGGGGAGTGGTAGCTCAGTGGTTAAGGCGCTGGGTTACTAGTCAGGGTTAAAGCCCATAACCCTCTGTGCTTCAGGGGCGCCATATCATAGCTGACCCTGCGCTCTGACCCCAGCTTCTGAGCAAGCTGGGATATGCGAAGAACGAATTTTACTGTGCTGTATTGTTTATGTGACAAATAAAAGCTATTCGAGCTACTCTTCTTCCTTTTTAGTTAATCTATTGTTAAACATGAACACCTCCAAACAATGGGATATCGGTCACGCGGGCGCGGCGCTGAAGGCTAAGGGGTTAATTTCTTGTTTTCCTATATGAAGAATTATTTACTTATTTATTTTTATTAATAGATTTATCTATGCATATTAAATGTTATATAGATGTCTCGTCTTGATGTGACGCCTCAAGATGATTTAAAAAAAAAAAAACATTAAGTTTAGTGATCTGTGAGTTTAAAAGCATTCATTTCAAATAACGTAATAAAACATTTAAAAATTCGTTCGTTGATTTTCAGACTTTCAGAAATTGAAGACTGTGCCTTAATGAAAAATGCTAACACTGGTATCTCTTGCAATTCCTGCGAGTGCTGCAAAGATATAGTGGCTATAAAACAAAGAGTGCCTGTCTCTCACCATGTGTGCGGCATCAGTTGGACTGGAGACGAGTCTTTCCCTCTCACTTGAGATGCCGATGCACTTCACACCGTTACTTTCCATGCTGGACGAGTGCAGGCCGTTGAGGGCCAGAGCTCCATGTGAAGACGAGGAAGACTCCAAATCTACAGCTGCTGCATTTGTGTCACGTCCCACCTGAGGAGCAGCCTGAGCAGATTTACACACCAATAACCTACAAAGAGAAAGAAAAAAAGATAGACAGATAGAGAGAGATGAAGAAAATGTCGATATACGCATTGATTTGGTCTCATTCTCAACTGCGTTTCTATCATTAATTTTCACAACCTAAATAAAGAACTCCAGCGTATGCTAGCTAGCTACAGTACATAAAATGTTTTCTAATTAATCCTAGCACCACTTAGCTGCCACTGCTGTACCCCTAAGCAAGGCTCTGTACCCTCACCCATTCAGTGTATATATGTGATAATAGTAAGTTGCTTTAGATAAGGGTGTCTTCTATATAAAGTCTTCTTCTTTTTCTTTCGGCTGCTCCCATTAGGGGTCGCCACAGCGGATCATCCGTCTCCATACCACCCTGTCCTCTACATCTGCCTCTTTTACACCAACTACCTGCATGTCTTCTCTCACCACATCCATGAACCTCCTTCTTGGTCTTCCTCTTTTCCTCCTACCTGGTGGCTCCATCCTCAGCATTCTCCTACCAATATACCCCATGTCCCTCCTCTGCACATGTCCAAACCATCTCAATCTCACCTCCCTCACCTTGTCACCAAAACGTCCAACATGCGCTGTCCCTCTAATAAACTCATTTCTAATCTTGTCCATCCTCGTCTCTCCCAACGAAAACCTTAACATCTTCAGCTCTGCTACCTCCAGCTCTGCCTCCTGCCTTTTACTCAATGCCACTGTCTCTAAACCATACAACATCGCAGGTCTCACCACAGTCCTATAAACTTTTCCTTTCATTCTTGCAGATACTCTACTATCACAAATCACTCCTGTCACTCTTCTCCACCCACTCCACCCTGCCTGCACTCTTTTCTTTACTTCCCTAACACACTCTCCATTACTTTGCACTGTTGACCCCAGGTACCTGAACTCCTCCACCTTCTCCACCTCTTCTCCCTGCAACCGCACCACTCCACTGCCCTCCCTCTCATTCACACACATGTACTCTGTCTTACTCCTACTGACTTTCATTCCCCTTCTCTCCAGCGTGTACCTCCACCTCTCCAGGCTCTTCTCAACCTGCTCACTACTCTCACCACAAATCACAATATCATCCGCAAACATCATAGTCCAGGGAGACTCCTGTCTGACCTCGTCCGTCAACCTGTCCATCACCACTGCAAACAGGAAAGGGCTCAGGGCCGATCCTTGATGCAGTCCAACCTTTACCTTGAACCAGTCTGTCGTTCCTACTGCACACTTCACTGCTGTCACACTGTCCTCATACATGTCCTGCACCACCCTCACATACTTCTCTGACACACCTGACTTCCTTATACAATACCACAACTCCTCTCTTGGCACTCTGTCGTACGCTTTCTCTAAATCCACAAATACACAATGCAGCTCCTTCTGTCCTTCTCTATACTTCTCCATCAACGTTCTCAAAGCAAATAAGGCATCTGTGGTGCTCTTCCTCGGCATGAAACCATACTGTTGCTCACAGATGGTCACCTCTTCTCTCAGCCTGGCTTCCACTACTCTTTCCCATAACTTCATGGTGTGACTGATCAACTTAATTCCCCTGTAGTTACTGCAGGTCTGCACATCTCCCTTATTCTTAAAGATCGGTACCAGCACACTCCTTCTCCATTCCTCAGGCATCCTCTCACCTTCCAAAATCTTGTTAAACAATCTGGTTAAAAACTCCACTGCAATCTCTCCTAAACATCTCCATGCTTCTACCGGTATGTCATCTGGTCCAACCGACTTTCCACTCTTCATCCTCTTAATCGCTGCTCTCACTTCCTCCTTACTAATCCTATCCACTTTCTGCTTTACCAACTC
>JAAIIK010000009.1:9411569-9431569 GCA_014706435.1 Silurus glanis
ACACACACACACACACACACACACACACACACACACACACACACACAAAAAAACAAAAAACTTACTTATTAAATAGAATCACTGTAACTATTAAAAATACATTTAGAGTCTGGATAGTGTAATTGTTAATAATGTTATTAACAGAAAAGATGTGTCTCAATCAGCTTCTCATTTCAGTCATGGCACCGTTCAGTGGGTCGGTGCATTTTAAAATACTGCCTCAATCACAAAATCCCACAATGCCTCAGTGTGCTATTATTGGAAATGATGCCATATTTCCTAAAGCCTTTAGGCTCGAGAAAACTACAAAATAAACTTTCAGCCAACTTCATCTACAAATTTAAGTAGCTTGTTATTGTAGCTATTTAAATTATTACTTGCATTAGCAATTATTAATTATATTTAATGCTCTATAAATGGTTCGAGTCTAATGATTTTGAAGTGCTTAGTGACCCCTAGCTTGCCTACAACACTGTTTGAAGTACCATGAAAGCGAAGCATGTGATTAAGCTAATGCACTTCTATGACTTAGATACTGTTGTTTATAAATTCCTGTGTTGTTCTTTTTTACAATGCAAATATGTAATCATTTTGCCAAAAATCATCATTGTCCCAATATGTAGCAAGCCAGGGTCACTGCCAGCACCAGAACTCATGCACACCTTATACGCTGATTCATGACCTAGGGAGCTGATTGATAAGCACCCAAAGTAGAAAAATATATGTTTTCTCTGCCACTCACCATCCTCTACCATTTCCACAGTGATGGACTGAGATGGGAAACTGGCTCCCATAGGAGAATAAGCCACCATGTAAAAGGTGTAGGCCGTGTGAGGCTGCAGCTCCTTCACGTGAAACTCTGTCGTGTCGTTGTTTACTGCAAACTGATACTCCATGTTATCAAAGCCTGCTGGAAAACAGTTTCTATCAGGAACTAGCTGTATGCATTTTTGAGCAAATATTTTTTTCATTTCTTTCGCTACGTTCATTAGTGAGATGATACCACTTTGATGGCAAATCATGTCTTCTGAGACCACATATTTGTTTACCTGTATAGCAAAGCTCACTGAAAGTACTTTCACTGTGAGAGTGTCCTACCTGTGGCACGTTGGTAGTGAATGGAGAAGCCAATGACCTGCTCGCGGTTGTGCTCTGGAGGATCCCACGTGAGCAGAACAGAGGTGCTGGATTGAGGAGTGGCCTGCAGGTGAAGAGGCGGACTTGGAAGCCCCGCCCTCACAATGACGGACAGTTTGGCAGTGGCGCAGGCAGTGCCTAGGATGTTGGAGGCAAGGCACTGGTAATATCCCGCATCGTCTGGCCGCAGCTGGTTGATGAGGAGAACACCAGGGCTCTGAGTCTTCACCCGTGATGTCCAATGCAGACGCTCTCCATCCTTGAGCCAGAGCAGAGAAGCAGCCGGAGAACCCGAACTGTTACACACAAACCTTGCCGTATTCCCCCGAGAGAGCGATACAGACTCAGGAGGTTTCACAATCACTGGAGGTGCTGAGGGAAAGAACAGAAAAGTAAGAACAATTACACAGACAGAAAAAAAAGTAACTGAATATTAAAATAAAAATACAACCCCAATTCCAAAAACAGTTGTGAAACTGTGAAAATTTTAATTAAAAACAAAATGCAATGATTTGCAAATCTCATAAATTCATATTCAATTCACAATAAAACCAAAAATCGAAGGTCATTTTGAATGTGATGGCTGCAACAGGTCTCAAAAAAAGTTGGGACAGGGTCATGTTTCAAGTTCTGCGAGAGGAATGTTGTCCCATATGTGTCTGATAAAGGATTGTAGCTACTCAAAAGTTCTGGGTGTCCTTTGTTGTGTTTTTCTTTTCATGATGCGACACATGTTTTCAAATGTTGAAAGGTCTATACTGCAGACAAGCTGTTTCAGCACCCGGACTCTTCCATTACGAATAGATGCAGTATGCAGTTTTCATTGCCCTGATCAAATATGCAAGGCCTTCCCTGAAAAATATGCTTTCTGATGGAAGCATTATTGCTCTAAAGCAGGGGTGTCAAACTCAAATTCACAGTGGGCCAAAAGTAAAAACTGGGACGAAATCGCGGGCCAAACTCAATATTTATTGAAAATTTGACTGCAATTGTGCATGTTTTCCATCTCTCCAGATGTGTAATGTTGAACCTTTTCATATGGAAACAAACTTAAGTTTTGCATACATATTAAATCTGGAACAACCAAAATTTAATATTATAAACACATGAGAAATTAAATTTGAAATAAAACACACATCAGTGGTATTCGTTTCGGTATTATGTCTGTCTCTCTCTATCTATAGACCTAATTCCTTTTTAATGTAAATCTTTTTTCACAGGGCAACAACACAACCAAAAATAATAATAATAATAATAATAATAATTTCCTTCAATTAAAAAAAAGCAATCTTTCAACTATTACCAGTCCATGCCTTGGAGTAGAAAAAGTGCATAAAGACATCATTCATTCAAGCTCAGTTTTTACACTCTGATTTACTCTGATGCACATTGGTTCAAGCCAATGTGCATCAATGTCTGGGTTTAGGCTCTGAGCTGAGGAAATCCTCAGGATTGAGTGAAGATGTTCATCAGTGAGACTCCTGAGTGGTGTTTTGTTCATCTTCATTAAAGAGAACAGTTACACACACAGATATGTGCTGCCGAACATAGAGAGTGTTTGAGCAGCTTGGACACGGTGTTGGAGCAGTGTGTCGGGGAGGGGAGTCGTACTTTGACTTGATCGTGTCTCTACACTGGAGTTCAATCAGCTCCATTTGGAGGTTGGTTGGTGCGCTTCCCACGTCAACCACAAACGGATTACTGAGCAGATCAAATCTGCATTTCTGGGCTTCAAAGTCGGTAAATCTCCGGGTAAATTCTGAGTAGGCGGAGTTTTTCAGCAGTCGACTGACGCGCCAACGCACTAACAAAGCATTCTGGGATTTGTAGTATTAGCGGTGTATGCGCTATATACTGGCCGGCCAGCTCTAATACACATTTGATATGATCTCGCGGGCCAAATATAATTACACCTGAGTTTGACACCCCTGCTCTAAAGCCTGCATATACTGTTCAGCATTGTTGGAGCCTTTCCAAATGTGCAAACTGTCCATTCCACTGTCACTAATGCACTCCAATACTAGCAGAGGGCTTTTTTAATTGAGCTACTAACAGGCCAGGTGGTCCCTCTTCTCTTTAGTGTGGAGGACATTGTGTCCATGGTTTCCAAAAAGCAACACATGTCTGTACATTTTAAATGAGCTTTGGCCCAGAGAGGATCGCAGCATTTCTGGATCATTTTCACGCATGTCTTCTTCTATGCCTGATAGAGGTTTAACCTGCATTTGTGAATAACGTGGCAAACTGTGTTCACAGACAATGACTTCTAAAGGTGTTAATTGAAAGCCCGAAGATCACATGCATCCAACATTGATTTTCGCTCTTGTCCCTTGTGCACAGAGATTTCTACAGATTCTTTTAAACTTCTGATGATATTATGCAGTGTAAATTATGACATTCAACTGGAATTTTATGTTGAGGAACATTATTCTGAATAGTTACACAATTTGTAGACACAGTCTTTCATAGAATGGTGAAGCTCTGCCCGTTTTAATTTTTTATTTTTGAGAGACTATGCTTCTTAAAGATGCACAATTTATACCCAATCATCTTCATGACCCTGTTGTCAATTAGCCTAATTAGTTGCAAAATGTTTATACAACAATTTAATTTTAATAACACCTACCTTTTTCCAGACTATATCTGCCCCATCCCAACATTTTTGAGACGCGCTACATCCACATTTACACATTATCCCAACTTGAAATTGGGGTTGTAAAATAAAAGTAAGAAAGTCAGTGACCTAGAAAGAATGAGAACCAATGAATACAAAAACAAAGATGACTACAAAGAAAAAAGTGATGGATAAATTTAAAAAAACATGAGAATCAACATGAACAAGAAAGTTGTAAAGACAGACAGACAGACAGACAGACAGACAGATAGATAGATAGATAGATAGATAGATAGATAGATAGATAGATAGATGGATAGATAGATAGATAGATAGATAGATAAGATAGATAAGAAAGATAAGAAATTTGAAGAAAAAAAAAACAAGAAATCAAATGAAGAAGGAACAGTGGTAACTAAATGAACAATAAGAAAGAAAAAAGAAAGAAATATAGGAGTAAGAAATTGAGCAAGAATGAAATTGAATTATATATAAATATAAACTTATAATAAATGTATTATTATAGATATTTTTGGGTTATTTAGCTATTATTTACAGTGGCCGAGAAGTGCAAAACACATTAACAAATCAGAAAACAAATTAAGAAATTAGAATACACAATAACAAATCCGAAAACAAAATAACAAATGCAAAAACAAATTGTTATTTTGTTTTTGCATTTGTTATTTTGTTTTCTGATTTGTTATTGTGTTTTGCACTTCTCGGCCACTGTAATTATTTGGGTTGATTTGTGTTACCTAGCACACGGATCTCAGCGGCGGACAAGACAAACTCTCGTGTTTTGGGCTTGTTGGCACGACACACATACACTCCTGCGTGGTGACTCAGTGTGTGTGGTATTATGAGGTTGGTAGCAAGGACGAGCACATCTGCAGAAATGGGTTTCCCATCTGTAACACAGATAAAGGCTTATTCAATTCTTCTTCTTTATTCTAAAACCTTGCAACAGTACACATACTACTTCTCAATGGTATTAAGATCATTTAGATAATGTATTAGGTGTAAACCAGCTATCTTTATAGTAGTGATGGACATTACTTTTAACTGAAAAATCCTCTGAATAAAAGCTTTACACAAATCTTGGCATCGTACAGTTAATTTCCCCAAACAAACAGCTGAAATACTTTGACATGCCTTTTGAAAAACTTGGCAAAGATGTTTTATTTTTCTTTAAAGGTCATCTTAGTGCAGTTCAATAGGATTTACAGTATTTCACAAAAGTGAGCACACCCTTGACATTTCAGCAACCATTTTTGTATATCTACTCAAGGGACAATACTATATAACTTTTGACTATAATGGCTGTATGTTCAGTTATTTTCAGAGAACGGTAAATCTGTACTGATGTACCAGCAGCACATTGACGACACTGAAATATATTCAAGTTTCATTTTTATAGTATTGTCCCTTGAGAAGATATACTAAAATGATTGGTGAAATGTGAGGGGTGTACTCACGTTGTGTTATACTGTATGTGTGTTTCCTGGGATGGCCGTTCTATGATAACACCCTGCCAACTGTTTGTTCTCTGAATAACACTTAAAGAACTCAGACCTATGCTTCAGGTTATTATATTGTTGTATGGTGAAAACAACCCCAAACCATTAAGCTTCACCTCCATGTTTAACTGTGGGTTTGAGGCAGCCTGCTAACATCTCTCTTGTTCTCTGTCTTATGTAAGTTCTTCTGTTAGAGACAAAAATTTCAAATATGGACAAATGTGGACTTTCTTCCGGTCATTTACTGTCCAATTCTTGTGTATTTTTGCATTTTACCTAGTTTGTTGCATATAAACAAAGGAAACAAGTCGAACTTGGGCTGGTGCATGAGAGTCAGTTAAAAAATTTTAACATAGAAAAAGATAAAACTTCAGATTTCACTAGTAGAAGCAGCTTGAAAGACAGTGAAACTTACATCAGACACAATCGACTAGCCTAACAACTTTAAACACCAAGCAAGAAAACTATAGAGCAAGTCACCTTAAAAATATACACCAGGGAATTAGGACACAGGTGGCAGTAATAACATAATTAACGCACAGGAAGAAGACAATCTGGGAAAACAGTGTGGGCCTCCAGTGGCTAAACCACAACACAAGAAGTCCAAATCCTGATAATATTTTTTGGCTTTTCTGATTATGGTTGTTGATGATTGTTTACTTGTTATAATTTCAATTAAGTTGCTATTGTCTACTGTTAGCTAAATCATGCATACACTAACACATTTCATACAAAATGAATGAACTCAAAACTGCCCCAATTACCACAACAGAAAACAAAGGCACATTAGCGGAAGAGATAAGATGCAGAATAATTCATGCCACGGTGATCAAACCACCTGCAAAAACCATTCCAGAATCATATGATGCTAATCTCCCTGTTTCTTTTGAGAAAGATGCTGCTATTTTGCGAGATATTTGAGTGAGAGGTCATAGTAGATTATTATGGTTTTCAGGATCTCCTATACAAATGCCGGTCTGGTAATTTAATAAAGTCACATTAAACATCACTATTGTCGTGGTGTAATCTCACATAGAGGTGATAATACCTTTAAAACACACAGACCTAATAGAGTCCAAGCATTTTGCCTCAGTAATTATAAATAAAACATATTTAAAAAGACCACCAGAAATAAATAGGACTGCACTTATTAGGGCTGGTTTTATTATTCTTGTTAAATGTGTTAATGCCTACGTTAACTACTTCAACTCTACTTTCTCACTATGTAACCTAATTTGTTGGAATATTATATGGAGAGAATCAAAACACAAGATTCACTGTCATTAAAACTGTACACTTCCTTGCCGATGGTAAAACGATAGATTGATGTTTTCCATGTTTGTAACTTTCACCTGAAAATGTGAATATAGTTTCCCTTTAAAAATAATTGGAAGTATCACAGCAGTTCCAAGAGAAAATACTTTTTAACAGTGCACACAGAAAATAAAAGGAAGGGTGGGATTAAAGGCGGATCCTCTTCCTGATGAGAATTTTCCTCATATAATAGCATCGCCTTGTGCACAGAAAATGGGACTGGAGCCTGATGTGTACTATTAATCAGCAGGAGGCGGTAGAGAACAACAGAGACCACATGGTGCTGCTGTAATTAATTCTATAGGGACGGACTGACCAGCAGCATCTGCCATGCTTTCCAGCAGACAAAGGAAACAGCATAAAAAGAAACTAGACATGGTTGTGGTTGCCAAAACTCCTTTAGCTGCACAGCATTTATCATGCAAATGACAGCGGTACAGGATCTCTGATGAGACGTATGAGAAGAATTTGATTGCAGCTTGCTGAGAACAATGGCTTGACGTCTGGAGGTCTGCTAGATTGTCATTCTGCCTTCAGCAGAAAAAAAAAGGCTGCTGTGCGATTTGCAGGATCTCTTATACTGTAAAACAGCGCCACTGTGAGGCATGTAGTTTCCTGAGCAGATTCCGACACATAACACATGATACATTTCATGTCATATATAACCTCTCACAAAATGCATACAGAGACATTATTCTGGTAAATGTACGTCGCTAGTACAGACATTTTGTTTTGCTAATCTTCAATGAAACAAGCACAAAGTTGAGCACATATAAATTCTGTAAATTAAGTATTTTATTTCAATGTGTTGGAGTTTGCATAAGAATAGCTAAATATACTGCAGTAGGGCTAAAACGATTCCTTGGGTAACTCGAGTAATTCGAATACAAAAAAGCATCGAGCCAAATTATTTGGTTTAGTCCGATTAACTACACACGGCGCAACATGTTTCCCTACGGACCATTATTACTGACGCACCACCCGCTAAACTCCGGGCCGCTCTGTACAGGTACACACTTTGCAGAATAAAAAATGGGGGAATGGGGAGAAAACAGCGAGGGGCGAGGAGAAGATTCAGGCCAAAGAAAATGACAGAAAGTTTCCAAAATTTGAGATAATTTCAAATAAAACAGTGCGTTTACCGTTTTTAACATAATTTGAGATAGATTTTCATATTTTTATATCATTTGTTTTTGCATATTGATTAAATTAAATGCACTAAATGGGTTTAGTTTTCACAGATATTCATTTATTTCAGCAATAAAAATGTACATTTTTCTAAAAAGGAAACAAATAACTTGTTCGTTTTAAGAGACCCGTCTTATTTTCTCTTGTATATTTAGTATTGCTCTTTAATAAAGAAAAAAGTACTT
Source organism: Silurus glanis (assembly GCA_014706435.1). Lineage (NCBI taxonomy): Eukaryota > Metazoa > Chordata > Actinopteri > Siluriformes > Siluridae > Silurus > Silurus glanis. The sequence continues at coordinate 9,419,528 of JAAIIK010000009.1, forward strand.
CTTTCCAATTACTCGATTACTAAAATTATCAATAGCTGCAGCTCTATACTGCAGCTATGACTGTTTTTCTATTAGAACAAAGAAAAAGCTAGACAAGCCAGGCCAACAAGCGACAAAAGTTGCTACACGCCCACACGAGACAAACTACATGTGACATGAATGCTAATGTGAACTTGGTTTAAGAGGCTGGCACTGTATTGTATAAATGTATGGCTGCATTTGCTGGGTCACAAGTTTTCTGTCACAAGAAGCAGCAAAACAGAAGCAGTTTATCTTCAAAAGTGCTTTTGTTGGCTATTACAGGTTTAATTTTATTAACAAACAACCGGTACCAATATGTCTTAGGGTCAGTGTTATTGTACTTTACCAGACTGTTCTGTTTTCCCTCACAAACAGGCAGAGTCTGAGGAATGTTTGTGACTTCCTATTTCATAGGAGGCATTTGTCCTACAGTACTACAGTGTGTGTGTGTGTGCACAAGTGTGTGTGTTTGAAATCTTGCCTTGTCTGCTCCAGGACACGAAAGGTTTGGGTTGACCATGAGCCATACACTCCAGCACTGCTGGTCGTCCTAAAACCACTGTCAAGTCTTGTGGAGGAGCCACAATCATCACCTTGCTTTCGTCTGAAGGATCTGACAACATATACACACATACACACACAGCATGGGTTAGCATTCTCTTTTTACAGGTGCGTGTGTCTATTTGAACACAAGCCCCAAGCCCACAAGAGGGCAGAAGCGTGTGGTATCTTGACAGCCAGTCAAAGCATTCAGCCAAAGGGAAAGTGACTCAGGGTCAAACAGGCAATCTGTCAACACACAGCTGTCTCAAACACTCTCCAAACAGTCTTCAGAGAAATTGAGCAAAAAAAAAGAGAGAGAGATTCTGAGAAAGAGAAACGCGAAGAAAAACACCAGCGTCAAAGTGGGTCAGCCTACTGGATTTGAGTCAAGTTTAAGCGACTTTGAGGGAAAAACAAATTATTTTCCTTTCAATACCAGACACTCTGAAGTATCACTTTGGTCATAAATTTGAATTGAAAACTAAGTCCAAAAGTAAAAAATATATACACTGATTTAACAGGCAATTAATCAGCAATTGAGGCTCTGTGCAACTTTAGTCCTTGTCTCTTTGTAGAAAGCTGGTAATATCGTTTGACTAAAGTATGGCCATGATGGGATTTTATACTTTGGCTCCAGCGTGTTTACTAACCTCCATAAACATTCGTTTTCCACCACTGAAAATAATTGTGTATATACAGTAATCCCCGATGCGTCTTGTAATTTCTTACGCTCTCACACTGTTATGGGTAAGTGATTTTGCAAATGCTTCCTTTATAGTCTTTTGGCCCGGTTACATTTTGTTACTTGTATCTTAATGAAACCTTTCTGGGTTATCATTTAATTAACAAGTGTCTCTTCTTGTTAGTTATATTCCCCACTAACAGCATCTGTAGAAGCAGCAGAGCGCAAAGGATGATGGGTCGATGGGAATTGTAGTTCTGCATCTTTTTTTTAAAGCCAAAATAGTCACAACACAACGTACTGCTCCTCTGTGACAGCAAAGTTTCCACAATGTTAGGTTCTGTCAAGTCTAAGCTGCTGCAACTCAAGACCTTCTGTCCAATCAGGTTACAGAATCCAACAGCATTGTTGTATGAGTTGTGGTATATGTTTGAGTGTTTGAGAGACCTGTGATTTTTATTGAAAAAAAGCACTGAAGCCACTACAAACCCAGAGCCATTTTATCAGACAAATCTCTTTATTCAAATTCACAGACGTACACACACAAACATATCTAATGAACTGTGCAGTTATTGAGCATGTTGATAGTGATTTTAGGAAACAAAATTTAAGGCAAAAAAAATGTATACAATTATTTAATGAATAGCTTAATGAATAATGTTTTAGATGTTTAAATGTTTTAATGTTTTTTAATGTTTTAATTTTTAATAAAATTTAAATACATTAAAATTAGGGATCATAAAAATGCATATGCTGAAATAGCTGTGTTTGATTCACTCATTTGTATTAAGTATAAAATGTTACATTTTAAAATCATGCAGAAGATGCTTCTTCTTCCTCTTTAAGCTGCTCCCATTAGGGGTCGCCACAGCAGATCATCCGTCTCCACACCCCCCCTGTCCTCTACATCTGCCTCTTTCAAACCAACTACCTGCATGTCTTCCCTCACCACATTCATAAACCTCTTTCTTGGTCTTCCTCTTTTCCTCCTTCCTGGTGGCTCCATCCTCAGCATTCTCCTACTGATATACCCCATGTCCCTCCTCTGCACATGTCCAAACCATCTCAATCTGGCCTCCCTCACCTTGTCTCTAAAACGTCCTACATGCGCTGTCCCTCTAATAAACTCATTTCTAATCCTGTCCATCGTCGTCACTCCCAACGAAAACCTTAACATCTTCAGCTCTGCTACCTCCAGCTCCACCTCCTGTCTTTTACTCAATGCCACAGTCTCTAAACCATACAACATCGCAGGTCTCACCACAGTCCTATAAACTTTCCCTTTCACTCTCACAGATACTCTTCTATCACAAATCACTGATACCTGAACTCCTCCACCACTCCACTCCCCTCCCTCTCATTCACACACATGTACTCTTACTCCTACTGACTTTCATTCCCCTTCTCTTTAGCGCATACCTCCAACACTCCAAGTTCTTCTCAACCTGCTCTCTACTCTCACCACAAATCACAATATCATCTGCAAACATCATAGTCCATGGAGACTTCTGCTTGACCTCGTTCGTCAACCTGTCCATCACCACTGCAAACAGGAAAGGGCTCAGAGATGATCCTTGATGCAGACCCACCTCTACCTTGAAACAGTCTGCGTTCCTACTGCACAAGTCACTGCTGTCACACTGTCCTCATACATGTCCTGCACCACCCTCACATGCTTCTCTGAAACACCAGACTTCCTCATACAATACCACAACTCCTCTCTCGACCCTGTCGTACGCTTTCTCTAAATCCACAAACACACAATGCAATTCCTTCTGAAGTTCTCTTTACTTCTTTATCAACATTCTCAAAGCAAATATTGCGTCAGTGGTGCTCTTCCTCGGCATGAATCCACTACTCTTTCCCATAACTTAATGGTGTCACTGATTAACTTTATTTCCCTGTAGTTACTGCAGGTCTGCACTTATCCCTTATTCTTAAAAATCTAATTCATTCCTCAGGCATCTTCTCACCTTCCATTCACCTTCCTTTTGTTAAACAATCTGGTTAAAAACTCCACTGCCATCTCTCCTAAACATCTGTCCCATGACCCATGTCCTCTGGTCCAACCGACTTTTCACTCTTCATCCTCTTAATCGCTGCTCTCACTTCCTCCTTGCTAATCCTATCCACTTCCTGCTTCACCATCTCCACACCATCCAACCTTCTCTCTCTCTTATTTTCCTCATTCATCAGCTGCTCAAAATACTCCCTCCACCTTCTCAACACACTCTCCTCACTAGTCAACACATTTCCATCTCCATCCTTTACTGCTCTAACTTGCAGCACATCCTTCCCTGCTCGGTCCCTCTGCCTGGCCAATCGGTACAAATCCAAATCCAAATCCAATCGAAACCACCATCCGATGCTGTCTAACTACCCTGTCCTCTGCCAACACCTTACAGTCTCCAATCTCTTTCAGGTTTCATCTCCTGCATAGAATATATTAGAAACTCTCTTCACCTCCACTACATTCTTTCTGTACTCTTCCTTTAGGATCACACCTACACCATTTCTCTTTCCATCCACACCATGAAAGAACAGTTTAACCCCACCTCCAATGTTCCTGTCCTTACTCACTTTCCACTTGGTCTCCTGAACACACAACATATCTACCTTTCTCCTCTCCATCATATCAGCTACCTCTCTCCCTTTACCAGTCATAGTACCAACATTTAATGTACCAACTCTAACCTACACTCTCCTCCACTTCTCCTTTTCCTGCCATCTCTGTAGACGTCTTCCTCCTCTCCTTCTCCTCCTTCGGCCAACAGTAGCTCAATTTCCACCGGTACCCTGTTGGCTAACAATACCTGTGGCGGTCGTTGGTAACCCGGGCCTCGACCGATCCGGTATGAAAATTATAGTTCGTGATCCGCATATTTGATTTGCCACGTTTTATGCTGGATGCCCTTCCTAGCGCAACCCTCCCCATTTATCCAGACTTGGGACCGGCACTAAGAGTGCACTGTCTTGTGCAAAAATAATGGCTGGGTTCTATATATATATATATATATATATATATATATATATATATATATACATACATACAGGACGTTTAGAACCACCAATCCATTAAATAGCATAAAAATCATGGGAAATCATGAAAACCTCAAAAGAATAGAATAGCCTTTATTTGTCACATATACATTACAGCATAGTTAAATTATTTTCTTTGCATATCCCAGTTTGTTTGAAACCTGGGGGCAGAGTGCAGAGTCAGCCATGATACAGTGCCCCTGGAGCCTAGAGGGTTAAGGACCTTGCTCAAGGGTCCAAGAGTGGCAGCTTTTCAATACCAGGGCTTGAACCCCCCACCTTCAGATCAGTAGCGCCTTAACCACTGAGCTATCACTCTCCAAAGGCAACATCTAGAGCTCAAGACCCTAAAACAGTGAAAGCTGTTTTCTTATCATAAATTCATTACATTTTGGATTACTTAATGGGATTCTGAGACTGCTGGTTGCTCCTGAAACCAAAGATTTAGGTGTTCAGTGTTGCACCAGAGCGAAGGTGTTCAATCAGGAAAAAAAAAATGGACAGGGCCACTGTTTTGAACGCAAAATAAGAACGCCTCCTAATATGTCTATTCAGAGCCAGCTGGTGTTGATAACACTATATCTTTTATACTCTCTCTGTCACGCTCTCTCACACACAGACACACAATACATTTATCACACAACAATGAAAGGCCTTTTTTTTTCTTCTTCTTTTTTTCCCCCAAGCTGCCAGAAAAAATATGAAAATGAGACAAAAGTTCTGAGTTTCTGCTCTTAACTGTGAACTCAAGGACAGGTAATAGAAACAGAGTCATTCATAAAATATCTCTCTCCCTCTCTTTGTCTCAGTTAAAAAGACAGAAAACCGTGTCACAATTCCACGTTTTCTTTTCTCGTTGCATATTTATATACCTTACACATCACAGATTACACTTACTAATTCTGACAACATTAAAACACGACATGTTACACCATTGTGGTGGACGGATTATATTATTCCAACTGGACATCCCAGGTTTTTCCTCTTATACCACAGAAATTGTTCAATTTCAGTGTTGACATTTGAAATTTGTTTAAAGAAAGATACTATGTTGATTTACAATATACGTTGGGGACAGCTCTGGAAATGATTAATATTATAATAAATGACCCTATAAAGCAGTTTGTCACACTACTAAAAAAGATGATTAAAAAAGTACAGCTTTATCTCTGACTGGCAACGGAGACTCCTTACAAAAATGCTTTAGCTTTTTATCTACTTAGAAAACCATATCAACTATTATACCACTTTTTTTGTTCGTTTATATATCCAAGACCCTGTGATTGAGCTGTAACTATAGAAACAATGACTCATAAGTGTAGGAATGCATTAATATAAACCTGGGAATCTGTGCCCCATTATTGACTACCATGCTGTGGTGGAAAATGCAATCGCTAAAGCATTAAAGACCTTCTCAGCATTTAAAACACACGCAAAGAGCAGGCTCTGCACGCTGGTGTTTACTGTGTTTATATTCTCATAGAACATATAATAATACGCTGTGAGAAATGTGGTGATGCAATCCAGCTCATGCACAAACTAACTTGTTAACTTAGAGTGCTCAGAAAACAACGATTAGTCCACTCGAATTCTTTTCGCACTGAAAGCACATCAGGGTTATGAGTGTAGTTTATTAGAGTCACTCTAACAACAATCTTCTTAAAAGCAGGATCTATACACATGACAGACGCTGAAACAGGAGATAAGATTCAGAATATTGGGGCTTTGTGCTAGCCATAGGTGTGTGTGTGTGCGTGTGTGCGTGCGTGTGTGTGTGTGTGCGTGCGTGTGATTTGGTACCAGACATGACGGTTAGTGAAGCATCCTGGCTGTAGAGCTTGTGAGCGGAGTTAGATGCTATGCAGCGGTACAGACCTTCATCGTCTGCCGTGACGTCCAAAATCTGCAGAATGCCATTTGGAAGTGTTACAAACCTGTCATAGAGAAATGAGCGAAAGAGAAAAATAAAAACAAGTCTTTATCTGTGTTTCTCACTGACAATTCAGGTAAAAATATATAAATAGTTCATTTTCTTCATTCACTTATCTACAGCAAGTGCTTGTTCTTGGTTAGGGTGGGTGGATCTGTCCAATTGTGGTATGTTTGTTCAAATGACAGCCTCACATTCCTGTTATCGGCTGACAGGAATGAAACCTGATGTCTCCTTCTGTTCAGTGTTTCATGTTTTGTGCATGCTGAAATGTTTTTCTGCTAACCACAGTTGTAAAGAATGATTATTTGATTTCTGTATCTTTCCTGGGCTGCTTGAACCAATCCAGTCTTTCTCCTCTAAATCCAACAATGTGTTTTCATCCACAGATCTGTCACTAACTTAGTGTATTTATTTATATTCTTTACATGATTCTGTCTAAACTCCAGAGCCTGTTGTGTGTAAAAAAAAAAAAAACTTAAATTCTCAAACCAGCCCCATTTGATAATCATGTCAACAGACCAATTTGGCTGATTTTATAACTCCATAAATTATGAAATGTATTTCAATTATTAAAATTATTAAAGTGGACAGTGAGTGTATGCAATTCAGATCTTTATTTATCAGAAAACGAATTCTTTCAATATGTAATATGAACAATTTCCGAATCGTAAAACATTATACTGATAGAATGGTTTGTCCAACGGTATCTATCAGCAAACAAATATACAGCATATCCACAGTAACAGAAACAATGTGGAAGAATATTGTGATCATTTCAACAGCATCCTTCCTACACAAAATTCAAGCGATTCCCGGTCTTTTTCTTAGTAATTGTCCAACATATCTGTGAAGTGTTGATATTCCAGACAAATTTATTGTACTTTAACCACCTGTCAGGGATCCACCAGCCACGTCTTCACAGAACCCACCTATCACTCCAAGCAGCTCTCCTACGTACTAATCATCTACACCTGGAGCTCATCAGCCCCCAGGCTATATAACCTCCGTTCCCCACCAAGCACATTGTCCGTTCTACAGTTTAGGCTGACGAACACTGCTGGACTACCCAAGCTGCCGGCACCACGTGTAGAAGTTTGGTGTCATAGTTACGGGACTCTGCTTAGCTCTTTGAGCTGCTGGCTGTTCCTGGACTTTACCAGGATTTACTATACCTGGACCTATACTCTGGTTTGCCGTTTTCTGCTTTTGCCCTGTGTTACTTTATTAAACATTGTTTACTGCACTTCGGTTTCCGGCACGTTCTTCCGCCTGACACCACCGTTCTATGCTTACAATGTTTGTATAAAAGACTACTGTGGGGTAGCTAGCAAAGTCTTAGCCTTTGTCTGTCATCAAAATTTCTCATATTTTTTTCACTATTATAGTGTCTGACAAGAAATATTCACAATAAAATTAGTCAAACATAATATTTTTTTCAAGTAATATACCAATGCACCTAAGGAAATTGTTAATATTTTACACATGCTTTTATAAAGCCGACCTGCTGAATTAATTAGTTATGCTTAAAAAAAGCAACATTTGAATAAACAAATACATGAGGTGAAAATCAAAGCAATCTGCGAAAACGTTTGATATCCCAGATGTATTTATTGCATTTTCAGAATCATTCTGCCATTGAATTGTTTGTATAAAAGCTCGCTGTGGGTGAGGTAGCTAGATTATTTGCTTTAATCATTGCTTAGTGTCTTTTAGTTTCTCAGTTGAAAAGCAGCAGTACTCTTGCACTGTTTTGGGCAAACTGCTCAAACAATCATCCTATACCATTTTTATAATTACCCATATAGCACATTAATCTAGTGGTTGATGTTGAAATCATTCAAGTGCCATTTTATTCACAATTCATTTAGTCATTTCCCAACATATCTGAGAAAAATACTAACATTTCAGGCAAATATATTACATTTTCACTGCCATTCTATATTTACCCTCACTTTAGTGTATAAAAGACTGCTGTGTGTTAGCTAGCTAAATTGGTTAGTCTCAGTCATTTGATAATATATTTTCGGTGTCTTTATATTTCTCAGTTGCCAAGCAACAGCTTTAGTTTAACCAAGTATAATACGAAAGCCCTGCAATATTAGGTTGTGTTTTAAGTTTTGCATACACTTATAGTGTCGAACATCTAAAGTGAACTGAAGCTGAATGCGGAAAAACCCACTTAAACTCCAGGTTGAAAAAAAGGTGACCAAAACATGAAAATCTAAATGTAGGTCAGTGCCGGTTATGCGTCAGAGCTTTACAGGCTTGAACAGACCCTTTTGCTCGTCAGTAGTAATCTCCTTCCTCCTGTCTTCTCCCGCATGGCATCATGGCTGCTGTGGAGGAGAGCTCATGTTGCACAAGGCATTGGCTGATCCACCACAACCCTCCAGAGACCTCCATTTTCACTCCCCCACTCCAGAACCGTATTATAGACTATTAATCCAGCAGACAGATTGCCGTCTGTGGGAAACACAGTTTGAGAGGCTGCAGAATCTGTGTGTGTGTGTGTGTGTGTGTGTGTGTGTGTGTGTGTGAGAGAGAGAGAGAGAGAGAGAGAGAGAGAGAGAGAGAGAGAGAGAGAGAGAGGGAGAAAGACAGAATGCACTGCATGAATTATTAGTTCAGTGGTGGAGAATTCATCCAGCAGGGGTTGAGTCAGGACAACACAACATCAGAGCAAAGAGCTCAGCGGCACAACACTGACCTGCAAAAGCTGGAGCTGTGAATTTAAAACAAGCCATGTGTTGATACCGCAGTGCAGGAGAAGTGTGTGAGGTGGGGGAAACTTGTTTGTTCTTAATAGCAGCAAGGACAGAGAGGTGACAGAAGAGACTGAGGAATTTTCCACTGTGTATTTATTAATAAAAAAAAGAAATAAAAAAAAACGATATTATGCTCTGTACACAAGGGTTAAAAGGTGCTGATTTTTTCCCCCTGAGTTCAAATCAGCATGCGACAGGTCGTTCGTCTTGCTTGCGGTTTGCCGCATGTGGGCGTGTACATCATGGCTTTAGGAATAAACACCTGTTACAGAAAAATAACCAATGGTAGCCTGGTGTGAAGATGTGGAAGTAGGAGAGTTACCAAGGGACAGTTACTGTGTAGTTAAAGCTCAAAAGCTGATAATTCCATAACAGCGCATAGTAACTGCAGCAATTTTTTACAGTTTATAGTTACATGTAATAACAAGCATCAGTTAACACTTATGTTATAGCAGCTTTAAACATTCCTAATCAATATTATCCTTTCATTGAAGTTCACAAGATAAACTGTGAGTAATTCTAATTGTACACGTTTAGTGCAATTCTTATAAGAATAAAAATCTATGCATATTTATGTATTTAAATTATTACATTATTACATTTGATAAAAAATTATAAAATTGTACACTCAATAACTGAATTGTTATTATTATTTAGTAACTGAAGTTTTAAGAGAAATATGCTTGAATTCTCTGTACATATATTTTGTACCTTTTCTTTTCTTTTAGTGCAAGAAAGTGGAAGCTCCTCTTTAAAAGTGGAAAATCGATCGACCCGACAATTAATCGAGCCGATTTTTTGGCATGTTTTAATTAATTGCCATTGGCCGATTTTGCTGCAATTTAGGCAGATTATTAGCTAGGCGCATCTGACACAAACCGTGCGCATACATTCTACACTTGTTTGAGGGACCATAACTCTTCCACACCAGCAGGTGGCAGTAGTGTGTATTCGGCATCCAAACAGTAAAACCGAAAGAGATAGAACTGTGAATATACAGGTAGTCCCATACTTACGATGAAGATACGTTACGAAAATCCCATCGTCAGTCAAAAATATCGTCAGTCAAAGATGATTCTATGACTGTGACAGCCTTTCCTGCTTCATGCTGATTTATAATTTTTATTTTCTGCTCTAAACTGATGGATTTCCTCTTCTTTTTTTACTAGCAGCGGGAGACATAATTGGGCACTTGGAAGACTTTTGCTTTTATCACTAAAATTTCTGTTAAAAACTGTTCGAAACAGAAAAATATACACACTGAGACACTTTACTCCGTCGACCCCTAGCGGGAGTGGGGCATCTCACAGGGCGAGAAATACGCCCATCCCCGCTGTGCGTAACAACATATCCCACATCGTACGCTGCTGCCTGTGCCTGTTTATTTACATTTTCAAATATTTGTACAATTTTGTCGTATCGCTATCATCATCATCAAGATCGAAAAATCGTAAGTCGAACCGTCATAGCTCGGGGACCAGCTGTATAAAGCGAGCAGCATTTACACCTGCCGCAATCATTACTAATGGATTTCTGTAGCTTTTTTCAATCATGTCTGCTAAATTACAAAGACAAGCGCAAGAATGACAAAAAAACTTTTTTTTTCTTGTGTGCTCATTCGCTAAGCAATGTAGCCAGTCATTGTTCTCTTTTTCCCCGACGAGCTCCGCCTCTAATTCGACATGCAGAATCAGATGAAAAACAGCTGACGCCATCCAACTAGAGCCAACGATGCGTGAAAAAAAAATAAAGCTGACCGACGCTCGAAACCCCCCGACATTCCCCAGCAGCCGACCATCAGCTTGGTGTGTCCCAGGCTTTCAAAAAGTCACCATCTTATGTCAGCCATCAGCTGCCCTGATTTCTAAATATCAGCATCGTCCAGAGAAAAAACCATGTCAGTCGGCCTCTAATGATGATTCAGTACTATCACTGTTGTTCATTCCTTATACAATACAAAGGTTTCAATGATCACTCCTAACAGCTAGCATGCTTAGAACATTAATGAAAATGAGCCGTCAAGTCAAGTCAAGTCAAGTCAAGTTTATTTCTATAGCGCTTTTCACAACAGACATTGTCTCAAAGCAGCTTTACAGAAATCAACAGTCAAGGTGAATGGTGTGCATTTATCCCTGATGAGCAGCCATGGCGACTGTGGCAAGGAAAAACTCCCTTAGATGTTATGAGGAAGAAACCTTGAGAGGAACCAGACTCAAAAGGGGAACCCATCCAGACATCAAGAGTTTGATCATAAATCTTTCAACAATACAGAACACTGGAGAGTGAGAACTACCATGAGTACTGGAGTATAAGATTATAAGTAAATGTTCTTTCTACAGTCTTTGGTATAAAAGTAGGAGCTACTGAGCTCAACATTTGTGATCATCACAGATCCAGCACCAGCTTTTCCATGCCAGAGCCTTTAAACACTCCAGGAGGTGCTAGATGATTTTCACTTATTTGTGCTACTTGTTATAATCACTGACTTTAAAACTCCATTGAAATGTAGCATTGTAAAAAAAAGTGCCGCAATTATGAGGCGTTTACAATTTACTAAATTGTAGGCGTTTACAAGTTCTGACTAATAATCTGTAGTGTTTTCAGCTGTAACATTTTTTGCTATTAACTAAAAAATATAGACAATGTACATACCTTTTATAAAAATATGAATAAAATTTGTTAATATGTTAAAATATTATGTACTTTGGAAAATAGCCGTATTTGCCACATTTCATGAAAAGGTAAAAAGGAAAATGCAGTGAGCAATATTTTAAGTAAATGTAAAGTATATTTTTATATTTATATTTCAATATTTGTATTTTGTTTGGACAGAAACAATGTTAAAGGATGGCATTTTGTTTGCAGTTATTAAGTTGCTCTATATGCACATCAATCATTTTGTCATAAAAATCTAATAAAGGTGTGTTAAATAATGTTTAGTTGATACAATTATTTTCGTCTTTAATAGAACATGAATAATTCTTGGTTTTTAGCTGTATATTGTTCATATATGTGATTCAGTCCTTGCTGCCTCCTGCTGTTTCTCCTATTTGACACTT
>JAAIIK010000009.1:9448736-9462995 GCA_014706435.1 Silurus glanis
ACACACACACACACACACACACACACACACACACACACACACACACAATCAGCAATTAATATGCATCAGTTTGCCTGTAGAACTAACAGCTTGCGATTTTTATTTTTAAATGTAACTGTAATCCAAAAGAATTCACATCACACTTTTTCCACATTTATAGTTATATTCAATTCAGTTATAAAACATGTATGAGACAAGTCTAACTCTACAATTAAGCAAACAAGTTCTTCTTCTTTCTTAAAGTTGGCACAATAAAAATCATCTTTATGCTACCAAGAACTGGAAAGTGTAAACATATCACTCCCAAATACTTTCCTGGGGCCAAAAAATATTACAAAGCACAGACTCTGAGGCTTTTTCATAAATATTAGTGAATTTCTCCTATCAAAAACCTAATCATTTCAACAAGTATATACTTTGCCTAAATGTTTGCTTAAATAAAAAGATGAGTTTTTAAAATCTGTTTATTTCTAGCCTTAGATTATTCGGTGCGTATCAATAAATCAGTTGCATTCATATGCATTCACATGCATTCATTCAACATTTATATTAATATAAACCTGTGATTTATGCTACTATTGGAACTACTCTCTGAGCTGCTGTTACAGCCCACATCTGTTCAGAGAATTCCAGAAATATTATCAATTTTACTTTCATATTAACTCATTTCTCTCATTTTGGTGTGAAAGTCAAGCATCAAGCTGTCAGTCAAAACACGTCAGACAACATCTTAACGCTTTAAACATAACTGCATGAAACAGCAAAAAATATATGAATTTAGAAACAGACCAGATTCAAGTTTCCTGACATTAACCAATTCAGACAGAAGTAATTCTCCCAAAAGCCACAGCTGGTTCAATTAGCATGCTTACTGTTAATTAAAGATGCAAATAGGTTTATAAATAATCTATTAACAGCATTTTGAGAACATGCTGAGTAAACAACAACCTTAACCATAGAACTAAATATGAACCTTTAAATAGATGTAAATATATGTGCTCTCATTACTCAGAAGACTTTCTTAATACTTTTCTTTCAACACTTTAAACCATTTCTGCTAAAAGAGCACTATGAAATATGTATTTGATGGTCCAGGTGAATCTTTAAAAAGGTCAGAAAGTTCCTTCAAAATAAAAATAAAAAAATGCTTCATGCTGCCTACAGGAAGTCTAAAGAACTGGCAGATGGAACCCACATGTTGAGCAATGTAATGTAAATCGAAACTTGGAAGCGGAGGTGGATGCAAGTGCTAGGTAATAATGTTTATTAAAATAAATAAGCAAACAAATCCGAGACCAGGCTAAAGTTGGGTGCTTGGCAAACAGCATTACCTGGGCAAGACTACAGCAAGAAACAATAAACAAAATACGAGATTGGGAAACCAGGTAAATATGGATTAATGAACAAAATGACTTGATAATCATTAGTAAGACTGAACAAAATAATTTGCGGAAGCTAAATGCAAACAAGTGCATGTATACAGGTGCATATATACAGGGGTATATATAAACACATGAATTAGACATGAAAGTGAAAACAGCCGTGACTAGAAAGCTATGTGAACACAAGATCCAGTGACATGACGGGGTAGAGATATTACAAAAACAAACACATTTAGCAATGGACAAATTGACAAGAATGCAAAGTCCATTGCATTGAGTGCTAGTATTCGCTTTGTGGCAGCAAGCCCTCACTACAAGGAAGAGGGGATATATTTTCTAAATTAACCCCCCCATAAGCCACTACTCTCGTTGTGCCTAAAAAAAAGTCCCTCCCTGGAAGTCTGGCATTGTGGGCCAAATGTCCACACTAGGCCAGAACGTACTTGGTGAGGTCCCTTGACCTGAGCAGAGAGTGGAAGGAGGCAGTTGCGTTGACCCCTGGCGCGAGCAGGTCAAGAAAGGAAGGCCGTGCCATCGTCCCCTACCTGGTGTTAGCATTTCATGGAAGAATGTCTAATATCGACCCCTGCTGTGGGCAGGTGATGAAAGGATGTCCCACTATCAGCCCCTGGCATAGGCAGACCATCGAAGGTGGCGTGTCGTCCTCAGGGTAGGTCTTGGGAGTCTGACTTGGGCAGGAATGAGTAGGGAGAGGTCCCAACATAAGCCTCTGGCAGGATCTTAAATTGAGTTGCCCTCTCATTGGGCCCTAACCTTGTTTTGAGGGGTTCCCCCAAGCCATCAAGATTTAGAAGCAAGCATGCTGGTCATTTTTGTTCTCACTTACTGCATCCAAAATATAACAAAAAAAAAACTAGTGTAGCAAAAACAAAATCAAGGAAACCAAAACAAGACATGAAAACTAGGCTATCAAAATAGTTAACAATTGCATGGTATACGGCAGATAACTGAATATAATTCTTATCTAAACGTGAACATGGGTATATACATGAATATACACATGAATAAGACACAAAAGTGGACACAGCTGTGACTGGGAAAACACGTGAACACAAGAATCAGTGACGAAACAGGGGCAAAAACATTACAAAAACAAACACCTGTGGCAACAAACACAATGTTGGGAATGCGGAAGTCCATAGCAATGTGAGCCAGTACGTGCTTCATGAAAGCTAGTGCTATGTAAACTCCTGCTAGCCGCACTCAGCAGGAGGGGAAGATTTGCTGATAAACAGAATAAAGGTTTGTTAACGATTCCTTGGAGTTGGAGTTTAAAAGGCAGATGCTTTCTAAGTATAAAACTTGTGAGGTTGCATTTCTCTACAAGCGAAAATCAAATTAAAGATCTACCGACATATAACTATGTAGTTTAAGATTTTTTCTACAAGGTCATCAAATTATTGATGTTCCAGATTGGACACTTTCTAAAAATATTATGTTTGGAATATTACCTAAAATGGTTCTTCTTGAAACTAAAGATTCCTGCAAGATGAAAACTTATTTTAAAATGTTGGTAAATATTGTGAGTACAGCCACTTCATTGTACAACTATTTTAAATATTAAAATTTTTATTGATTAAAGCTAATACAGTCCCACCTACTTGGTTTCGGTTGGCTCACAAATTTCACCAGTCAAGTTCATCCTAGATGAAGTCTGCGCAAAGCAAAAGTGACAAATGGATGTGTCACGTCCTGTGTCCTTGAATTTTATTGTTCTTAATATTCATGTTTCTCCCATATCGCCATTGCAATGTAAAAAACGTCTTAGAAGATATATTTTGGCACCTCCGTAAACTGGTGTAAACAGGTATGCATGGCCCTGTTAGCATGTGATCAGCAAAAAAAAGCAATTACTGAATTTGAACTCACACTTAATGATAACTAAAGCACCTTTTCACAATGTTTGCTGCTGTTGATGCAAAAAAAAGAATATTTTACCTTGTTAAAGCCTGAGGGCGTTAAGCCCCTAATTTGTTTATCTTCTCCTCATGTGTTAGTAGCCTGAATAGGCAATATGACTTTTTATATAATATGAATTTTTTTTTTATATTCACACTGAAATGTGAACATATTAAGGCTTAAATGCAAACTCTTAACATTATATCTGCTCTTCCCATCAGTTTATAATAAAAATTTGAAATACTTTAAAATAGATATTATTCATTAATAATTAATTAATTTTGTGAGGCAAAAGCATATAAATTATTAATTAATTAATGATTAAGTATTATTATTATTATTACAATTATGAATTAATTAAATATAATATTCATTAATTAATAATGAAATATATATCAGTTTGTAATACAAATTTGAAATACTTTAAAATAGATATTAATAAGAAGATATAACAATAATCACCATATTTTCTGCATATTGTGTATGGCAACATAACTTACCACAATATCAATATTACATCATCATATACCCCCAGCCGTATTCTGGATGTAACTAAAAAATTTAGAGGCATTTTAAAACAAAACATAGAAACCTCAAATCAACTGATTTATGTGAAGAATTCACGTTTTTAATTAAAATTCTCATTAAGGTGTGCTTAGATACAACTGATCTTGTCTGTCTTAAGGTTTTTGATCAGCCAGAAAAAATTTTTTTAATGACTGGATTTTGCCTTGGCTATCTAACTTTTATCATGTCTTTTTTATCTTCCTGTTTTGCAATCACAAGAGGTAGGTAAATCTAAAATTTTCCCTTCAGGGCTAGGGAAATGAAAGAGACATTCTTCGTTTAACTGTGCTGTGTTTAGCTTCACATCTGACACAGACTCTTTGTTTGCTTTTAGCTCTCAATGACACAGCGGTGATCAGCTTCATGACCTTTTTTCCTAATCTGAAATATAATAAGACTGAAAGCCAGAACAGACAGAGAACTATATAAAACAGAACAAGATGTGTGTTCAATGATGACCTCAGATAAGACCCTTGCACTTAAATAGGAAACACTAAGACATTTACACTGATGATATTACACTGCAATAATGAATGTGCTACTAGAAATATAATTGGTAAATATGTAGTTTGTCGCTATTTGGAAATATATAGGCACTAATGTGAAAAGATATGCCATACAAACTCAATGCTACAAATAACCATTTACTTCTAAGTAGAAGTAAAAAAATATTTAATATATAAGTAAAGTGTGTAATAGCACAGCATGGCTTTATTCTCAAAGTGTGCATATAATTCTTTTGTTAAAGCACAGCTGTGAGAGTTCTAGTTTCAACATAAATGGTTTTATATTAGAGATTCAGATGTTTCTATAGTAACAGATGATTCACAGGGACTGATAGTGCCACATAATCTAAAGATGACAATAAACAATTCATGTAGTTTTACAAAGAAAAGTGTATTCATTGTAGTCATTGAAAACCAACTTGGAGGAGTACACAGTGATCAGCTAGATCGGCAAGTGCGTTGACGACGTGACCGTATCCGAGACCATCACTGCACACTCCAACCTGAAGCCGTGGACGATCGCAAAGGTGCGTACGCTATTAAAAAGTCTAAAGACTCGACCTTTAGAGCAGGGGTCAAGACGGCCTTAAGAACAGCAAGGGCCAAACTGACCTGAGCCATCGGAAAGGTGAAGGGTGCACACACTGTAAGAATCCACGGCCACTTCCAGGACAGCGGAGACACCCGACATATGTGGCAGGGCATCCAGGTGACCACAAACTACAAGACAACTTTACCTGCTTGTGACAGTGACGCCTCCCTCCCAGATGCGCTGATCAACTTCTATGCCTCTTTTAATTTGCAGAACAACGTAGCGGCAAGGAAGACCACCCCTCCTCCCAAAAACCAGGTGCTCTGTGTAACCACGGCTGAAGTGAGGAAAACTATGCCGAGTTTACCCAAGGAAGTCTGTTGGACCAGAAAACATTCCTGGCAGAGTGCTCAGGGAATGTGCAGAACAGCTAATGCATGTCTTCACTGACATCTTCAACATCTCCCTGAGCCAAAGAAGTCTACAGTCTCCTGCCTCAATAACAATTGTCCTGTCGCACTTACCCCATGCAGTTTGCGTATCATCCAAACCGTTCCACGGACGATGCCATCACCATTACCCTCCATCTGGCCCTCCCCCACCAGGACAATAAGGACACATAAGTGCGAATGTTGTTTACAGACTTTAGTTCAACATTCAACACTATCCCTCAGCACCTGATTGAGAATCTGAACTTACAGGGCCTGAACACCTCCCTCTGCAACTGGATCCTAGGCTTCCTAAGAGACCTCAGTCAGTCCAAATCAGGAACAGCATCTCCAGCATCACCACACTGAGCACTGGGGTCACTCAGGGCTGTGTGCTCAGTCCACTGCTGTTCACTCTGCTGACCCATGACTGTGTAGCAATGCACAGCTCAAACCACATCAAGTTCGCCAATGACATGACTGTGGTGGGTCTCATCAGCAAGAGCGAGTCAGCATACAGCGAGGAGGTGCAACAGATACAGCCTGGTGTAGAACCAACAACCTGTCTCTGAACTTTGACAAAACCAAAGAGATGGTTGTTGACTTTAGGAGAGCACAGAGCGGCCATTCTCCACTGAACATCGATGGATCCTCAGTGGAGAATGTCAAGAGCACTAAATTCCTTGATTTTCATCTGGTGGAGAATTTCACCTGGTCACTCAACACAGCTCCATCAGCAAGAAAGCCCAGCAGCGTCTCTACATCCTGAGAAGGCTCTCTCTTCCTATTTTGACCATGCTATACAGAGAGACCATCGAGAGCATCCTGAGCAGGTGCATCACTGCCTGGTTTGGGAACTGCACCGTCTGGAATCGCAGGACCCTACAGAGGGTAGTGAGGACAGGCGAAAAGAGTCTCTCCCCCCTTTATCACGGACATTTACATCACACGCTGCATCCTCAAACCCAACAGCATTGTGGATGACCCCACACACCCCTCACACACACACTCTTTAGTCTCCTGCCATCAGGAAAGAGGTTTTAAAGCCCTCACATCCAGACTGTGCAACAGTTTTTTCCCTCAAGCAATCAGGCTCCTCAACACCCAGAACTAAACTGTACCAAACTCACACACACAGTAACTGTGTGTTACTGTAACAACCTGAACTCAAACACACACTTAATACTCATTTCAATTCATACACATCCATGTCTTCAGCACCACCCATATTATATTATAATCATAATATACTGTTTACATGCTGTTTTGCACCTCTTTATTGCTGCTCTTTCTGTTTTAGTACAACATTGCGTTTATGTTTACAAATACGCTCTTGTTTATAGTTCTCTTTTGCACATTGTACTGTATAAGATATATAGTAGGTTTACTGGTCAGTGCTATTATGTGTTTTGTGTATCTGTCCCACACTGTCTTGCGTTGTCTTTTGTCTTGCACTGTTTGCACTCGGTTGCGCACGATGCACTTTATGTGGCGAGGACAATTTACTTTAGTCCTTAGCTCTGTGTTCTGACAATAAAAGCTTCTTGACTTGACTTGATTTGACTTGATTTGGTTTAGTTTCTGATAGGAATTTGCTTAACATTTATGAAAGAAGCCTCCAGTGTCAGACGTTTCTCAAAGCTTTCTGTTTTTCTCCGTAACATTATAAGGTGTATTTTTGCCTTTTTTTAAATACAAAGTAAATTCAAATGAGAGCCCAGGTTGTCTGTTTAGCTAAAGTATAAGGTAAATGAGAACAAAAATAACTTTACAAGATTAATATTACCAATAAATATAACTTCGTAAGGTTAAAAGTGGTTTTTAACCCTTGGTTGGGTTTTTGAGTAACGTATAACATTTCTGTAAGATATGCATGTATTTAGTGTATTTTTGTATTTTTTACGATTTTGAAATTTGTACTACAGTGAGATTGTACTTACTAGTCTACAAACCTGTAGTTTGTATCCAAACTATGTTGTACATTAAAACCAACATACAAAGTTTGCACTACGATAAAAAGTAATACATTTTCAATTGACGGAAAAAAGTTGACTGGTAAAAAAAAAATATTAAAAACTCAGATAGCAAGCAATAACAGCTTTAACCAAGCATTTTTGTGCAAAGGGTTCAAAAACTTTTCACTGGAAGTGTCAGTTTAGCATCTACAGTAAGTTTATGCTCTATGAATGTCAGAAATCTTAATAGGAAGAAATCTTGCTAATACTTACACTAAATGGAAGCTATAGATTACTTCCTACACGTAAATTTGTTGTTGCTATTGAAACTAGAAGTCTGCAGACAGCGAGCATATAAACTATTAAGTAATGATAAATCAATGTTTAATTTTATTTTAATTAAATAATTAACCTGATGATAAAATAATTTTAATTATCAGCACTCTTCCTATTACCTTTAAACTCCTTCCGCAAACTCACTGCCAGACAATGTGTTCGAACTTTTTAACACGTTGTGGCGCCAGTAAAATTTAAATGTGCAGATAATATATAGATTTGGCCACAGTTATACTCTTATCTCTGTTGTGGATGACAACCCACAGAATCATTTTCCTATTCAAACCAGGATAACAAGCATAGGCAATACCTTGCCTTCTAGCTTATGGCTTATGACGATATGATATCAATATTATTATCCACTCTTCATTGTTACTCAATGTACCAAGTAACTGATACAACAATAACATCTATTTTTATACCAATCATTATATCTTCACTTGCCGTCCACAGTAAATTGGATATCTGTTTTATTTGTTTAAATAATGTTACACCTGAAGATTTTTTTTATTTTAATTCATATGCACATTGCACTTTGTTATCAAAGCAATAATAATCATATGCATATTATCTACTGTAAAAATGTCTTGAGTTAACAAAAACATGGCAAATACATGATAATAGTGTTTTCTAAGTGAGTGCTTATGAAAACCACCCAGGAAAAGCTTTATTATGCAGTGTTTAGCATTATAGAGAAAAACACAGGTACTAGAATTAGTAATTGATTTCTTTGGTTTGAAAAAGTCTACTTCTGGGAAACAAAATCTATTTACATTTACTGCTCCTGTCCCATACACTGAACAGTTCAGGAATAGTATTCTTTACCGTTTTAATATTTTTTTTCTAAGCAAAAAAGAGGTAATTGTTGCTGATTTCAGTATTGAAGTACAGGAAGAATGAAAATTACCTTTTTGCATGATGCTGGTGTATTACTCATAATGTCATATCAGTTCAGCATGAATATGAACAAAGTTCTTACAATTGTCCTATATGAAGTTCTTTCTGGTTTGTCTATTTCAATAAAATAAACATCGGATCATACTAAAGAAAAAATTAGGGTCTTTTATATTTTTTTATCAGAAGTAATAAATATGTTTTATACAGTCTCTTGTAGAATATTGTTTCAGCTGAGCAAAGCTAAATAGTTGCAACAAGTTCTTAAGTTTTATAGGTTTCTTTTCATTATGTGTAAAAATTCTGGCACTACATCTTGCTTAGCTAAGGTGTTCTGTGATTAGGGTACTTACACCTCTCACAGCTTCAGCAGTCATAGATAACCTTCTACAATAATCTGAATATCATTTCCAAATTGCATGGAGAGAACTCTTAATAACTGCCTTCACCTCCTCGTGTTAGGCAAAACAACACTTTTTATCTGGATAGAAAGCAACAAATTCAATATCATGTTCCTATTTAAGAAATGTAATAGCAACGAGGCTATTTAAGATTCCAAAATTCCTTCGCAGCAATGAATTCTGAGAATTCAGTGAAAAATACAAAGACAATACAAAAAATTTTTTACTAATTCAGCCACTGCACAACAATTCAATGTGCACTAATTTATCCTCTATTGATGAAAAACGATAAAAATGCCACAAACATTTTAATCCATTTTGTTACCTTTATCCTTGTGGTCTGAACAGTTTGTTAACCTCAGGTCACTTACAAACTGTATGAAGTTGTGGGCAGAAAGATTTTTAAATCTATCTAGATTTAAAATCTATGTTTAAAGTTTTTGAAGTATTTTGACGTAATTGGGTGTTTTTGTTTTGTTTTTATAAATGATGTTTTTAATCTTTTCTTATCCTTGATTAATATTTGAAAACATTCAGCAGAAATGAAAAAACAAAAAAAAACATTTTAGTTACAGCCCCAGATTTGCTGTAAAACACTTTAGCTATCGCTTGCAGAACTTAAATTAATAAATAATTAAATTAATAAGTAATTAAAGCTTAATAACTTATTAATTATGGGTAAGCGGTGACTTATTCAACTACTTATTTGCGACTTGTAATATAGATTGTTAGGAGAAAAAGAGAAACAGGACTACATAGGCAAAGTTACTCAGAAGTGCTTTGCCAGCAGTGGTTTGTATTTGACGGGTAAAAGGTGAGAGAAGAACAGAGGACAGATTTTAACCCGACTCTTTGTCATGCAAATGAGGTGCCTAATCTCTATTTCTCAGCCAATACAATCTTTTCTTCCCTAATCTACATAATTCAGCCAATAAGAGTCCTTCTTTCTGCAGGGTGACAGTTAAATGACTGCCTGGATTTTAATTTATAGATGCACAAGCCATGTGCAATGTGTTTCAAATACTTTGAAGAATAAGAAAAGAAAAAAATAAGCACATAAAAAAGAAAAAAAAAACAATGTGAAAGCCTGACTGGATTGTTTTTTTGTTTTTTTTTATAACTAATGTGATTACATTTCAACAGTTAGACTTGCAGCTATGTATATCATTATATTTTTAGTAATGCAGCTTAATTGGTTGCCACATTTTTTTTTACTGTGCCCTTTCAACACTCCAAACTTCAACTCTCAAGCTGCAAACACGAAAAATAGGTCAGGGGAAAAGTGTGATAGGCAAATCCATGTCAGGAAAATCAGAGCCTCATGCATCATAAATTATGATTTTGGAATATGTTTACATCAAAAACACTACAAAGAATGCATAACTACTTTTACATCATTTAAGAACAATATAAGCCCAGTGCAGCTATGAAGTCCACATGAGGACCCCTACACTGTAAAGTGTCTGAATAACTGAATAACTAATATGATGCATGCATGCAAAAACACATCACACATTCATCCTGTACTGGTCAAATTGTCCTTCAAGTATGGACCACGTTCCTATAATAGATACAAGACTAAATATCCCTCTGCAACAAATGCGAAATGACTCTGAGCAGTTTAACCCAGACTCAAGCATGAAAATGCAGTCAAATATGCACCAGCCTGTATTAAGCTATAAAGCTGTTGTGCATGTATATAAAGAAAATGATGTTGATTATGCTTTATTATGGTGTACCTTGCACAGCCAGTCCACAGCAGAATATCGAAAGCAGACAGAGAAGCCAGGTATTCAGCGCCATGGACATCCTCCTTTTGATTTTTTTTTTTTCCAGCCAAGAGGAAATAAAAAAAAGAAAAGCAAAGCTACATGCGTTCAAATAGACACTATCCGTAATAAAGTCCTCGTGTCCCGGGAAACGCAGGAGGTCTCCTATAGGCAGCATAAAAACACGGTCCCCGCTTTTCAGTCGGGGGAGAGCCGTCGTGTCTCTGCGCGCCTCATCGCCATGTTGTGAGCGAATGTTAAACGCGTGCGAGCTGCTGATCTCTCTCTCTCTCTCTCTCTCTCTCTCTCTCTCTCACACACACACACACACACACGCACACGCACAGTCAAGTCCCGGGTTCCTTTCACTTAACACACACATACACACACACGCGCGCAGTCAAGTCCCCTGTTCTTTCACTGAACACACACAGTCAATTTCCATGTACCTTTTACTGAACACACTTACGTGCGAACACACACACACATGCACACCCCCTTTTGTCTTTGGAAGGACCCTCCGACTAAGAGTGTGAACTATTCTCACGACTACTACTACTACTACTACTACTACTACTATTATTATTATTATTATTATTATTATTATTATTATTATTATTATAACTTTCAGCCAGTGCACTTTTCATGTCACATAACTCCACTACATCAATATGAACATAGTTATTTTTTTTTTTTTTATAGATAGATCGATAGATCGATAGATAGATACTGACATCCATTGAGTAATTTGAACAGGAAAACAAGGAACATCCAAGTTCAGCTAGCTAACAAAGACTGCCAACATTAACCACACCAAACAAACCAGTGGACTATTCAAATGTCCTCACAAGGTCAAAACTTGTGATTTACGCTTTTACTCAGTACTTCACATTAATGCAGTGACCATGACAGCACACCTTAGTTGTATTCAATCACAAGATACTAATTACAGGTTGTTAGAACACATAATTATGATTTTAACTCTCCACAGGGTACGCAAGACAAATGGTCTGGGCAGGAGTGTGGCATCTGCTCTCGTGATTATTACTCTGCCTAAAAATATTTAGGTTTTCACAGGTGAAGCATAAATTTAATTACTTTTATAAAATTGCTATTTTATTACTACTCCTACAGTATATCTCTAGAACTCATGCAAATCTGCTTGATAATTTTATTTAGTTCAAGTTCATCCATTCACAGCAAGTACACACTTGAGCAGCTTAGCTTGAGATCTTTTGTCAACAACAAGACAAAAATCAAACAAAAAATAGACATTTACCATGGCCATATAGAAATATAATTTATATGGAAATGCAATTGATGAATTGAGTACATATGAACTACAATGTTGTCACTTTAAGGGATGTCAAATGTTTTGTTTAGGTCTATAAAAAGAAGATTGCCTCAACATACACACATGAGAGAGGTGACTAGAGCAAATGGTAAACTTAACTGAATGCTTCCTTAGAAGCGTAGCCAGGAGCATGGAAGCATGGAAGCACAGGGAGCATGGAAGCATGGAAGCCTGGAAGCATTGAAGCACAGAGAGGTAGGATGTCCAGGTGATCTATTGTTGTAACTGGTAGATCGGCCTGTGAGTGAGAGGGAATGGGGAAGGCCTCGCAACCCATCCAGGGTGGGTGGCGGGGGTCTGGAGGAGGAAATTCTTGGACAGGCACGCAAAACCTGGGGCATGAGGAAGGTCAAGTGCCAGCGGCGGACACCGCAGAAGTTGCTGCAAACTGCCACTGGGTGGAACACTTTTAAGGCCAGGAAAGGCCCTCGGCGGAGGTCTGTGGCAGAGCGACGCTCTTGGCGGAGGTCTGGGGCGGAGTGTCGCCCTCTGTGGAGGTCTGGGGAGGAGCGATGCCCTCTGCAGAGGTCTGGGGCTGGGCGAGGCCCTCGGCGGAGGTCTGAGGTAGAGCGACAGCCTCCTCGGGGCTCGGGGGCGGAGCAACGGCCTCCTCTGGGCTCGGAGGTGGAGCAACTGCCTCCTCAGGGGTGGAGCAACGGCCTTGACGGGTCTCAGGGGCGGACCGGAGGTCTCATCGGGGATCGGAGTGGAGCGACAGCCTCATCGGGGCTTGGACACCGCGGCATCCCCAGAAAAACCCCCAGGCAAAGCAATACCCCAGTGGAACTCAGCTGCACCCCCCACGAGGAACAACGGCTGGGCGATGCACCCAGCGGGGCTTGGAGACTGGGTGATGTTCTCAGTGGGGCTTGGAGACTGGGGATTAGGTAAGCTGCAGGAACAGCCAAACTGGAACCCAGGCTCCTGGTGAAACTCTGGATAGCCTGTGCATAAGGTACTCTGGCGCCCCAGACCTCTGCAATCTAGTCCGGGGCCTTCCCAGAGTGGTGGAGGCTGTAGTGGTGGTCAGCCGTTGCAAACACTCAACGTAGAAGTTGACGTGTCACAGGAAGCCGCTGCACTCGGCCGGTTCGCCGGAGTAGGAAGCTGGAAGTACCATTGGGCTGTAGAAGGCGAGCAGTACAGCCGCGCTAGCATGAGCTGGAGCCAGTGCAAATGCCTCCCGGAGAGAGGGGACAAGTATCTCGCATGGATCCGTGATTGGAGCTGGTTGGGGATCCATCGAGGTAGATTTTTTAAGGTCTGATATTCTGTCACCAGGCATCAGAACCCGGGAGTAAAAGAGAATGTCTTTTATTGTCTCAACATACACACACGAGAGAGGTGACTGGAGCAAATGGTAAACTTAACTGAATGCTTCCTTAGAAGCGTAGGTAAGAGCATGGAAGCATGGAAGCACAAGGAGTATGTAACCTTTCTGTCCAGTTTATCCCGAACCAGTTTGAAGGCTTGAAGTCTAAAAACTGCGCTAGCCGTTCCATGCTATTGTAGCAGAAACAGCCTGAAAGTATGTTTTGGGTCATTATCTAATTGGAGGATGAACCTCTGACCAACTAGGCTTATACCATTAGTATTCTAGGTGGCACTGTAAAATGCTGTGGTAGTAGTTTTGGTTCAGGGTGTGACTCAAAGTGCCCCAGACCATCATATATGACAGTTGGTGTCACACTCTAAGGAACAATTATTCTGCCTGTTTAATGGCATACAAAACCCTGTGTGATGTGAACTAAAGATTTCAAATAGTGATTTATTAGTCCATAAGACTTTCTTTTTCATTCTTTAGTAGTTCACTGGTGGTTCTTCACACCCGGGCAAGCCTCTTTCTCTTATTTTGTCATCTAAAGCAATTCCTTTCTTCCTGCCACTCAATCTGTCAAACCTGCAGGTCTTTTCAAGTCTTCACTTTAAAGATAAAACAGAGACTTGCTTACTGCAAAAAGTGTTAAGCAATGCCTGAAGCTGTTGTTCCATCAGCCACCTATAATTCAAGCTGTTGACTTTTAGAAACTTGTCTTCTGTGTGGCTTTGAGTCTGCCAGACCTCTTCATGGCAGAATTTTCTCCAGTTTCCAAGTGCCTTTTGATGGTTTACCTTAAAATTATACATTTTCTCAGTTTAAACATTTGATATGTCATCTATGTTGTATCTATATATATAAAGCTCAAATACCACTGACTGACTCACTCACTCATCA
>JAAIIK010000009.1:9473831-9490178 GCA_014706435.1 Silurus glanis
TGTGTGTGTGTGTGTGTGTGTGTGTGTGTGTGTGTGTGTGTGTGTGTTTTCTCAGTGGGATGCTGTCGAGCTCATACACGAAGGATATCAAGTCTAAACACCCGTGAAGCGTTTTTTTCCACCATTAACATGACATTCATTAAAGGTGAATCCAATACATTCCAGTGAAAAGGAAAACAGAAACAACAATAAACACAGTAGTTTGACATGGGGTGGTGTTAGTTAGCATTTTTTATAATGGTAGGTGAAAACCTAATAAGAGATTGTGCTGTGAATGAGAGAAATCGTAGAGAACGAGAACATAATGAATGGGGGATTACATCATCATTGTCTGCCCAACATAAGACAGCGCTGACTGCTGGAAGAGTTGATGATGACCATCATTGTGAAAAGTCAAACTGTGTTTTTTTTTTTTTCTTTTTTATAACTTTGTCCAACATCATTTAATGTGGTACAGATTCAGATTCATTTAAAGTGCTCAGATTCAGAACAAAGTGCCACTACAAATTCAGCACGATGCCTCCCATGGTGATAATAATATACAGTCATAACGCATGCAGTCAGAACTTAGACCTGGTCGTTTATTATTTTTGAAATGAACGCTCCGCTCAGGTATAAACTATGAAAAAATTTGTAGAGACGTTGCAACATGTCATGATGAGCCTGCTGGAACATATGCCATGCAGTGTTAATACTCACTGCCAGCTCTTCATCCTCGTGATCACTCTGCCATTCACATTCCTCATCAGTGGGCTCCACTGCACCAGTTACAATGCTTTTCCTCTGCAGCCAAACAAAGTGGAGGAAAAAAATAAACACACCACAGTAAAACAGGAAATGGATTATTTAAAGCTTTCAAACACTCGTTCACTGTGTTTCAGATGATAACGTTTTAAACTGTGTCTAAATAAAAAACAAAAAAACAAGCAAAATGTGTTGAGTGTTTTGTATTGATATATTTTCACCATCGACAGGATAAAACTGATCCCCTTTTGGAGTACCAGCAACCTTAACATTTAATCTCAGCTAAACCACAAGAGGACAAGTTCCTACTGGCTCCTGATTCACACTATTAGAATTGTGCAAACCTCAATCTGAATAAAGCTGTGAACTAAACATGCCTTCTGTCTGCTATAGTTAACATTCAATGCTGGGACTCACCTTGTCAAACAGTGGTTGGTATAAAGCAGCGTACTTTCGTTCCAGCTCGTGTACCTCCTCGTAAAATTTGGCTTCTATGTGTGCACTCTGGACTTGCAGATTTTTTAAGGCGTTGACTCTTCTCCTGACGGACACTGGTAAGCTACAGGGACATGAAAGAGAGGAGGGGTGGTTTAAGAATGGATAAACATCTGGTTCTTTAGAGCTGGACCAAAAGATTTTCCAGCAGCAAGAAGTTTCTTGGACACCAGAACATGTGCTGAATAAATAAAGCCATGTATAACTAGGACATGGAGTGCCTTGGTGAAAATACAAATATTCCCTTTAGTAACCAAACGATGCAGTAATGCTATGTTAGGCGGAAATGGGAAATATTTCCTATCAACTTCCTCGTTTGGAAACTTAAATTAAAAAAGTCCAATTTCTTTTTAAGTCAAATGTGTTACATTACAGTGGGTAACATTATCCTGACCTCTCCATGATTGAAGGACTCTGTGTTAAGTTGTCTAGTCTGTCCTGAAGAGCTGCCAGTGCCTGTGGGTTCTGCATCACCAGATCGCCCACCGTACCTGCAAACAAAAGGTGGTTATCAGAACCCAGAAAAAGAGCCTTTTATCTGGGAAATTCGGCCCAGTTTGTTATTCAAAGCAGCAGTGAAGGTCAAAAAGGTCACCTTTTGAATCAAATAAATGTTTCCCCTTGTGTGAGCTTTCTAAAGTTTGTAAAAAGAAAAAGCATGCAACACAAAAAAAAACACCATTGTGTTTAACCATTTACAGGAAAACAAATTAAACGATGAAATGTTGAGGCAGTCTTTATTATTTTTGACTGAAGATATGGAAATGCGAGAAGGTTAAGTATATTGTTGTGATACATGTACACTCAGAGGTTGAACAATTAATAAGTGAGAGTCACTTTCATTTGCACATTTTTTAAGCTGGAAATTGAGTCAAGATCAGCACACCAGTCAAAACATTAACAATGTGGGATGTGGGGAAGGGACAGCTAAGGCTTCTTAGGGATATCAGGTCATTTTGGTCTATACTAGAAGTCATTCCAGTATAGACCAAATTGAGACTAGTTGAACAGCTTTCTCTGCCCCTTCCATTTAGGAACCATTATACCAGCTAGAACATTTTCTAAAGACTAATTAGCTTTTGGCCTGTCAGATAGTGAGGGATCATATTCTGCTCTTTTGAATGATACGGAATTTTGTTACAATGTGCCAGTGTACAGATTTCAGATGTATCCCCGAGTCTGTGTGAAAGACAGATTGGAAAGGAATCCAATTCTTCATAAAAGTTTTAGACTGAAACGTTATACCACCCTGTGACAGAATACAATCTCAAAATAATCACACGTCGCACGACTTTACAGAAAGAACAACAGTCCACCAGCTAATAAATATTTCAGCCTTCGACATCACGGTTACTTTACCTTGGGCTTCAGCCTTATCACTGTCCATCTTATAATACACAGCTCGAATGATCTGTGAAGAGGACAAGTTTTTGTTTTTATATTAAGTATGTCATCATAAAAATACATTTTTTTGTCAAATATAAAAATATAACATTTTTGTTATTTTAAAAAGGAAAATAAACTGCATAAGAAAGAAAAAGAATTTAAGTGAATACAAAATCTGAGTGACAATTTAGCCAACAATCCATCTTAAAAACAAACTAAAGACTACATAAAATTTTTAAGAGAACTTTATTAATCCCAAAGGGAAATTGTCATTTTTACATATCCCAATTTGTTAGGAAGCTGGAGCCTGAGCGCAGGGTCGGCCGTGGTACGATGTCCCAGGAGCAGAGAGGGTTAAGTGCCTTTCTCAGGGGCCCAACAACAGCAACTTGTTGGTGCTGGAGCTTGAACCCCAACCCTTATGATCACTAAACCAGAGCCTTAACTACTAAGCCAGCAGTCGAAAAATTTTATTGGCCCGAATGTGTTCCCAATATGAAAACATCACTAATGACAAAACTTCAGTCAACAACTGAGATTTGATCATCAGCATTATGTTAAGATTTGTGGAGGGTTTGGCAATTTAAACACCCATCTGAGAGAAATGTCACCATGTGAAACACCTCTGCACGTCAGTTCATTGTTAGTTAGCTAGCTAGCTAAAACACTAGCTAGTGGGCACGCAGCGTCCAGCGTTTTCTCAGTTGCCTAGCAACACACCCCTCGACCGGCGCGGCCGTGTTGACGTCTGGTGAAGGAAACTAAACACGCAAAAAGAAAAAAACCCGAAAACAATTCACTGCGAATCGGCAAATTAGTGATATATTATGACCGTTTTTTTGTGGATTTTCTTCAAAAGGATGAGCGTTTATTTTCGGAAATATTTACGACATCGCAGGAAACCGCTAACTCAATCCTATGACGCAACTCAGCCAACTCCGCTAGCTCTCGAAGTTAGCTCAAGGCTAGAGCTATAACCGTTCTGTTCAGCATCCGGTCACAAATACTCTAGAAGTTTTTTATAGTTGTGTGGACAAATTGGCGAAAATGTGCATCGACTGTTTGTTTACGTCACCGGTTATTACAACTGGCTAATATTTCACTCTAACGTCAAAACAAAAAAATAAGCTTCAGGGCGGCACCGCAGGATTTCACCTCAGCAGCTAGCTAGTTACTCCACTGATTTATTTCTCTTTCATGTATTACAACATTTAGGAATGAAGCCTAACTAACCGGTTTACATTCAATTATAAACGCTAAACGAACAGCCGTAACGAGTCCAAACCTGGTTTGAATTGTACAAGTCGTCCAGTTGTTTATGTGCTAACAAATGATCCGCTTTACTATTTATACTCAGCCAAAGTGAGCTAGCAAAGATCCACAGTTACTTCAAGAGACTAACCCTAGCTAGCTAACTCGGCTAATACAGCACTAACAATACAAAGAGCTCTGTCAAAGAGAACAGAAAACAACCCGATAACGCGAAGAACGACGTACAGTACAATTTTATACCTTTCCGAGGAAAATCCAGTTATCAAAAATGTGTATTTCGGAGCTTCCAGCTTTCTTACCGTACACAGAGCTGTTATTCTTTACATGGATACTTTCAGTACTTTGTGTCAATGCTACAGCCAGCTGATAGCAGCGCCACCTGGTGTCGGCGTTAGTAAATGCACCACAATCAGCGTGTATAAAAGCGGTTTTTTTGGGCCACGTTTGTGTCTTAACACAATAGATTGCAGTGATCAATAGTGCTGGCCATTCTTTTCCAGGATCAAATAGCCAAGTCATGCTCAAAATTAGACCAGATCGTGTGATAGATTATTATGCACATATTAATTGTTGCATTCATTTGCATAAGCATTTTTTGGGGATTATGTTTAGAATAAAGTTTGATCAGAATGCATAACACTTGATAGAAAATGGAATAGATTGTGTGTGACTGTGATCCAGTTGATCAAAGGTGCAGATGTCCACCTTAGATTTGTAGTCTGAAAGTAAAAAGATGCCTGTACAGCATCGAAGAGGCCTCATTGTTTTTGCCAGATATGATCTCCGTATAATGGGCTCGGCTAATATGTAAAGACAATGGTAGAACAACAGAGATGATGCCGGCTGATTTTTCATATATTTTATGCATTTCCCCCCCACACACCAGACTAATAAAACATTTTAGACAGCTCATAGAGGTTAATGAAATAGCATTAGCAGGACATTTCTTCCTGTAGTTGAAGACTGATGTAATAAATGTGTAAGCAGTACTCTGAAATAATGCATAAAAATCTGTATGCAGTTGTTCCCTATTGAAAATAATGGCTATGCATTATGGTTGTCCACCTGTGATTACATAACATGACATATGGTAAGAGTGAATGGTCCCTAAAAATTTAGCAATTAGAATAAATCCATGGGTTTCCTCCGTGTTCTCCAGTTACCTCTCACTTTCCAAAAAGATTTTGGTATGCAGATGGATGATGCTAGTTTACCCTGATGAATGAGTGAGTATGTATATAGTCTGGTATTACATCACATATTCTTACATCACAACCAGTGTTTCTGGGGTGGACCTGTCCATATTGACAAATATAATAAGTAAATAAATCATGCATTTTAAAAGCTCTTACCAAAAGATAACCGTACTCTAAAAGTGTAAAAAACCCAAAAATGTTTGAAATTCAGATCCCTGTTCAATGCATGAGTTCGACTGAATTAGGCAACACATTCTATAAATGTCTTTTTTTTTTTTTTTTTACCTTACTTTTAAATAAAGTAAAGATTTTTTTTTAACACCGGAGGGAAAAAGCACAAATCACTTTTTTATGGTACTTTACAAAATGTTTATTAGTCACATAAAATAAGTCAGTGACTGCTTTCAATGCAAAAATGAAGAGGAAAAAAAAAAAACTTTCCAAAATGTCAACTAAAGGAAGTCTGATGTACAAAGTTTAACACCGCAAAAAGGTAAAGATAAAAGAAGTTAGATCACAGAATAATAGACACACTTCTGGCTTATGAGCAAATAAACATCGGCTACACTGATAATAATAATAAAAAATGTAATCATATATAATGAGGATATAGAGACAGAAATCATAAACTCACTGAGTTTTTTAAAAAGTTACAGAAAATAGTAAGAAAAGAAATTGCCCTGTGTTTTATAACACATCAGGGTGATATTTAGTTTTTGTTCAAATCACATTTTTTGTTATTATAATCTTGGGGTTTAAAAGCACTTAGAATAAACTTTTGGGGGTCTTTTTTTTATCGTTTCAAAGAAACAAATTAGTGCAATATAATAATGTACTTCTAAAGATTGGACCAATTTAAGATGTTGGATTTCTAGATTCATATCCTTGTCCATGACAGAAAGATATGTATCCTGACATAACACCTTTAATCATACACTGTGTTTTCTCATTGTTCTTAATATACATAGTATAAACAAACAAACAAACTACATAGAAACATGCAATAAACTTTTGTACATGAAGATTAAATCCTCTGGCACGCTGCATATTTGCTGGCTTCTGATAAATACAAGTTTAATAACTACGACAACCACAACGATAACTACATCTACATATAACATTAAACAGTGCCTGTAATTCTTCACATACAAGTTTGATATATACAAACAAGCTTAAAATTATTGGATTACTTTAACAGTCTTCTGCACTGGAAATTTTTTTTTATACTAGTTAATATATAAGTAGTGTGTTCTTTACACATTCTTTTAGTAAGTTTCAGTGCATGGCAGATTTCATGTCACAAATTACAAAAACAATCGAGTGCCTATAAAAAAGCCGCAAAACAAATGTTACAATTTTTTAAATTATGATTAAAAGGTATAAAATTTCCCCCCAAAAAAATCCCCATAATTTCCAGATCTTTTCTTTGGTTTGGAGGGGCAGTAAGGCTGAGATGTAATATAGTGAGCAAAAAAATGTATATTGTATTTTTACATCAGGCACAAGAAAATTAGCTGCATGCTATATACCAATTCTACACAATCTTCTCTATAGTGTATATAAGCATTGGCATTATTTGAGCCCAGTAATTTTGTTAGCTATGATTATGCTCAAATTCCAGGGTTCACAGCTTGACACAGTGGTAATCATCAAATCTTATTTCTGTAAGAGTGCAAACATAGTAACTAAACCAAAAGTCACAAATTGGTAACATTAAAAAATATTCAGCAAACATTGCACTTCTTATAATGACAAATCAATCCACTTGATATAAATGTTTTTTTTTTTTCTTTTGCAAAACATCGAAGATGTAAAAAGTTTACAAAAAATGTAAAGTTTATGTATTCAATTGTAAAAAAAAATAGGAAATCAACTGATTTAAAATGCATAGGTAATAACATTTCTAGACTGATCACATCCCAAATAAAAACATTTTAAATTTCTTAACTTTATTTGAGACCTAATTTTGCATTTTATCCAAACTGGATCTAGACTGGATTTGCTACTCGAGAGGACCGTACTTTGTAACAATCACTAAAACTTGTTATAAGTATAAAGGTTTTACAAAAAAATAAATAAATAAAAACATTTATTGTGTGACTGCACATAATAAAATGACTAACAGTCATGTTCCACATGCTCCAGTGTTAAAAGTCCGGATTAAAACTTTAAGAACATTACATTTTTCTTTTTCTTTCATGCCTTCAAAATGAACAACATTTAAGCATCTTAATGATCGTTAATAAAACCCTACTAGTTAAATGCATCATTTATTGAATTGAATCTCTCAGCTAGAACTTAGGGAACCCTGAGATATAAAATTAATGTAATATGCATGAATTCAAATAAATAATGAAATTACAATGATCAGAATGCCAATTATTATTATATGGCCAATACTTTTGGACTTTAAATCATTAAAACTACGCACTGTATTTTGTTTAAATGCCAATTCCCACTGTTAAATATTTATATGTAAGTTTCACAATATAATTACATTATATAAAAGACAACAGGCATAATCATCTTATATGTTATATTCCTACCTTTTATGATACATTTATTTTTTCATTACTATATTGTAATTCATTTATGCACCTGGAAGCACATATTTCACATTTGCAATGCTAAATAAAATGAGCAATTGAATCACAGTACATCAGACAGCTTGACCTCTTAATAAAAGTTTGTTAAGTAGCAAGCGTTAAAAAAAAGTTATTTTAATTTTATTTACACAAAGATACCTTGCCTGCAAGGTGTGCAGAAATATCCCTTGTTTTTTTGGTTTTATTTTGGAAAACTGTTTAATAATCAATTTGTTATTTCATATAATTTTTTTGGAAGCAGTAAAATTGATTATCTTTGAAAGACTAGAATCCTGGTTTATTTTAATTTTCCCTTTCCAGTATTTAAACATGTGTAGAGAGAAAATCAACACCTCAATTTGATCAAAGGTGCACAAAACAACTTAGGAAAAAAACAGCATTTGTGGATAATTTCTGTTCATTTCAGGAACTGAGACCAGCAATTCACTGCAACACTGCTTTGTGTAAACTGAAACACTTATAGATAAATAAAAACATTAGCTATTAAAACAATGCAAACTACTATTTAACCCAACATTTCCACTGTTGCCTGGTCCTTGCTCTCCAACCAATCAAAACTAGCAGAATTCACAGTGTCGCTGCAAATCTGTTGAAAAATTGGGTCATTCTTTAGTTCTTCCAGTGTCTGTTCTTCATACTGTACTTGCTGCTGACTTGATGCTGGATCAAAAAGAAGGTTTGCATCTAACGAGTTTAAATCATTCATGCTACTGGAGAGTTCAGAGGTCAGTTGCATATCACTCGGAAACTCTGAACCCCCAGTGCCAAGTTTGGTTCCCTGGCCTGAAAGCTGTGAGACAGTGTTTAAGTCTTCATCTAACAAGTCTTTATCAGTAGTACTGAAAAGGAAAGACTGCTGGTGCTGATGTTGCTGGAGGCCATGCTGTGGTGGAACCATCAAGACCTGATTTTGCTGGTCTTCAAACAGCTGCTTGTTCTCTTCTAAGACTGACTGCTCTTGAGTCTCCCTTGAGAAGCTTATTTGCTCCCCTCCATTGTTCTTCATGAGATAAGCAGGCTTTGTGTATTTGTAAGCCGAGGAGCCAGCCGGGTTAATGGCACTGGAAGGAAAACCAGGAACGGTGGATGCTTCCAGAATTTGTGAGAGGTTCATACGAGCAGTGTAACTGGATGGCATATTGTTCATGCCAAGTCCACGTACGACATTATCTCCATCACTATCCATCTTGTTGAGCAGGACATTCGTAATGTTTTTAGGGTTGTTTGTCTGTCCACTGGCTTGCATAGGCATCACTTCTGTCTGCATCATCACAGTAAGTGGCACTGACTGACTCCTCTGCGCCATGCTGCTAACGCTAGTATTTGCTTGACTGTTAGCAAAGATATTCAGCACTTCCGGTGTCACTGGTGAATTGAAAGGAGAGACCACATAACGGCGGACATTGGGATTTGGGGTTCCACTTAGGTTTCGCTGCCTGACTGCTGGGCTGAGACTGCGGCAGCGGAATGACGCAGAGGAAGTACTGGTTTTGTTATCAAGAGGGGCTGGAACAGCAAATCCCTCCTGTTTGTTAAGGTTTGCCATGCTAGCCACCTGCTGCTGGACTGGTGAAATAGGTGTCAAGCGACTTATGTGTATGTCATGGTGCCTGACTGGTGATGGATATGTCTGGCCAGGAATGGCAAAAGCGTGAGGTTTCCTGAACTGGTTATCCACCAGATTCTGGTAGTTTGGCAGAATACTAATTCCATTGCTAGAATTGCTACTACTGCTATTGTAGTTATTATTCATCCAGTCCAACTTCGCTTTATCTGGGTGGGTGGCCATTGGTCTTTGCATCGGCTTGACTGGACTGGATGAAATAGTGCTTCCATCATGGTAACTTGTGATGCTGGAGTTGATAGGAGTGAAGGCAAATGGGTTCCTACACTCAACAGGACTGGGTGGAACACCACTACTGCAGTTTGAATGTGGTGTTCCAATTGGGGTTTGGCAGCTGCTTCCCAGAGCACTGTCCACAGGGGTGGTAGGTGCAAAATGTGAACAGGGGCTCTCACGGGTCAAACCCTGCCCCACTCCTATCATCTCTGTGCCTTGGGTGGGGGTGTGGATAGGTGTCCTGCTAGTGTTGGCCAAATTGTAGCAAGAAGGGGTGGCCCGATGACTGGATATCATGTTCTGCATTGCAGGCTGTTGACTTGGCATTGCCATATCCACACAGTTGTCAAAGCTCTGCATGGAACTGTGCATTTTCATCTGTTCTTCCATCTGAACTAGTTCTTCTACAATACTGTCCTGAGTCATATCATCATCATTAAATGGGAAGTAACCCATATGGGGCTGAGATGAGACATGTCCCACCATATCAGAAGTCATCTGTATCAGTTGGCCAGTGGCAGTAGGTTGAGATATCACAGGAGGCTCCATAACAGCACTGGACATGTGGTGCTTGTTTTTTACAGCGCCCTGCTGTGAATAAATTTGTTGCTGATTGACATCATGCTGATCATTATTCCAAAGCACAGCATTCAGATCACATACTGCAGAGGAGCTAGACTGCATGAATTGAGTATTTTTGTTTTGTAGCAATGCCTGACCTGGGGCGCTAACAGTGCGAGAAGCTATTGGCTTGCTGTTCATGTTAGTTGAAGACCCTTGCCACTGTCCTTGGGAAATGCTTCGTGGTCTGTTAAAGGTCTGAAAGCTTGTATTCCTTACTTGACAATCTTGGCAAGGGCCACTCACAGCTGTGGTACCCATAGTGGTATTTTTTACATTAGCCGAGGACCCTTCCCATTGTCCCTGCAAGATGCTTTGGGAACTGCCAACAGTCTTGAAGCCAGTATTTCCAATTGGACTATCAGAAAATGCAGGGATATGAGTAGTATCACTGGAGGTATGCTTCACCATAACTTTTCCAGCAGCTGAAGAAAGTTCACTTTCTGGTTCAACAGGACTCTCTGACCTGGAAACATTATTTTCTGCAATATTCATAGACAATTGTGCATCTTCATTTCCCTCGGAAATATATATTTTTTTGACAGGTGTCAGACTTGGATCTGGATATAATCCTTGTCTCTTGCGAGGGCTGGGAGACGGCATCTCCTTGTGTGGTGCATCCTTGGGTGGTGTTATGTATGTGCTACTACTTGTTGTTGAAACACTGCTGGTTCTTTGACCGCCTAGGTCTTTATATATGGTGCTGGTAATTGGATTGTTATTGCTGGCAGCCACCAAATTGTTCTTATTAGGGAGCATAAGACCATTAACTTTGTTCCCTGATTGCCTGTCCAATTCTGCAGACATTTTAGCTAGAGGTGTAGGCACACTTGCAGCTCTGGGTTTAAGTACTCCTTCTACTTGAGTACCCCCAGCAGTTGTCCCACCCTGTGCTTCTCTAGCTCGCCCTGCAGCATCAACAACATCCATCTTGATGTTGACTGCTGGTGTCGTGGTTGTTTGTCCTGGCTTTGATATTGTCAATGGCATTGCGGCTATGGAGCCACTACGGACACGTGTAAGAGGTTGTAGGTCATCACTATGGCTGGTGATTCCAGCAGAGGCAGGCCTAGCTGTGGTGGCAGTAGTGCTGGTGGTGCTGTTGCTGGGCCCCAGAGATATGGCAGTCATTTTCACAAGGTTCATGGAACTGTCCTTAGGTGTTGGTACAACAGTTTTAATGGAGCTTTTAGTGATAAGAAGTGCAGAAGGTGAACGTAGCGTGATTGCGCTAGTTGTCACTGGTTTAGGCAGTATTTGGGGGTAGCGATGGCGAGTTGGACGATCACCAACAGGACTTGCAGTGACATTCTGAGGGGTCTTTGGACAACGGTTCACTGGCTGCACAGATTGGGTAACCACCTGAAAATTGACAGGGAGCACCTTGCTTTCCGCTGTTGCCACCGGAACAGGGCTGGGAGACATTAGCTGTCTACTTCTTTGAACCTATACAACAAAGCAGAATGAACATTAGATCAATAATGTGACTAAACTGTATGTCTATGCAGTTGGCTATGCAACTTGAAGTAGTTACCGTAACTGGGCTAGGAACTGTGGTTACCACAATGCCGATGGTGGGCTGCGGTGAAAGTAAGGCAGGGCTTCCACATGGGATTCCTGTGCTTGCACATGGAGTAGTGACCCCTTCTGCCCTTCTTCCCTGAGCTTCAGGAGGAAGCGGGGAGTGAAGTTTCTGTTCCTGCTGCTTTTTCTGGATCTTTCTCTGGAGCTGCTGCTTGGCATCGATAGAAGGGGATGTCAGTGTTTTCACCTGAGGCTGGAATGAGTGAGCATCAGCTGTGGGCATGAATGCAGACGACTGAGCAGACATTGGGGCCCCTACGGACATCAAGATAAACTCTGTTAATAAAAAGTTTTACTGCTAACTTACAATTTAAAATGTATATCATGTTGGAATTCACAATTAACACACAATGGTTACAAAACCCTCTGTCCCTGTTGGGGAACCCCATGTCTTGCAATTGATGATAGTTTCCCTGCTATAATTCAACCACTTCAACCTATGAAGGACTGTTAATTAGCAGTCGCTGTTAAAACACGCTGTTAAAACAAGTGTGCTGGACAGGGGGTTCTCCAAAACGAGGAAATCTGTACAATGTACGTAATCACAAAGCAGTTTTAAAATGTTTTCAAATTTGCAATGCTAAATAAAATGAGCAAATGAATCACAGTACATCAGACAGCTTGACCTCTTAATAGAAGTTAAGTAGCAAGCGTAAAAAAAAAAGTTATTTTAATTTTATTTACACAAAGATACCTTGCCTGCAAGGTGTGCAGAAATATCCCTTGTTTTTTTTTTTTGTTTTTTTTTTGGAAAACTGTAAAATAATCAATTTGTTATTTCATAGAATTTTTTGGACGCAGTAAAATCGATTATCTTTGAAAGACTAGAATCCTGGTTCATTTTAATTTTCTTTTTCCAGTATTTAAACCTGTGTAGAGAGAAATTCAACACCTTAATTTGATCAAAGGTGCACAGAACAACTTAGGAAAAAAAACAGCATTTGTGTATAATTTCTGTTCATTTTAGGACTGAGACCAGCAATTCACTGCAACACTTCACCGTCTTTGTTATATATGTTATAATTTTGTTCCTATTGTTAACTTTAACCCCCTTCTTTTACCCTAAAAAAAATCTTTTGGCACCTGGTTTGGGTTCTTTTGGTGGCAAGTTCACAGCTTACATGTGTTATGAAACAAAATGGTTCTAATAAATGAATGAAATGGTACATATTTGAATTAATTGAAATATGTGATGATCTGTGACAATAAAAACTAATAATATTATAGTTATAATAATAATATTTATTAGGGTTTGGTGTTCATTGGATTCATTTTAAGTGGTAAATTTAAAATATCAGCATATTGGCTATGAAATAATTAGGGAAAAACATACAACCCTATATACCGATATTGTGTTTCACACCAACAGAGGGAGGTATTGTATAAAGGTAAATCTTGGTCTTAGACTAGTGCTCCATACCTGAAGGGGATCCTGTCATTACAGTGAGAGCAGCAACAGACTTGGTGCTGATGTAGTGGCTGTTCAGCAGGAAGCGTGCCAGGTCCTCCACACTAACAAACTGCCGACTCAGCACTTTCTGAGCCCACTCACACACCAGATCACAGGCAGCAGAGCGAACCTCATCCTCCCCACTGGAGTTCTGCCCAGTAGGTTCAAACCCCTCACACTGCCACATGAAAAAGAGAAAGACAGACATACAATGAAGTGAACATAGACATGAACTGAATAGAATTAATCAAAAATGTAGAAAATGTTGATTACCAAATTTATATTTTTGCACTTAATCTCATTGTGTATATTCCTTGATATATTTTACATACATTGCCTTTATCTGCTTACTCGGCACTTAACTACTAGTACTAGTACCTATACTCGTGCACTTACCAAGCTAATGTAATCTAATCTAAACTCTTAATATTACAGTGCTAAATAATTAAGATACAATTTTAAAGATTAAATTAAGGGTTTTATACTTTTTTTTTTTATATCAATGCACAAACAATCTTACCCCATCTCCTGTTTTGTGTACATCCAGATTTGGAAGAGACGGCATGTGAATGAATGGCTTCTTCCTCAGGCCACTATAGCAGTATGTGAGCAGGTGTTAAGGCAAAAATTGTGAGAAATTTTCTCAGTTTCTGCACAATTTCACTGCATGATATGCATGTGACAAAAAAGTTATATAAAGTTAGCTTTAAAGAGCACACCATTGGAATGCTCTAAAAATAAAAAAAAAAAGTGCTCATTGAATGCAAACTTTGTATACCTCATTGTTATTAAGACGAGACAAACCTCTGTGCTAAACCTAACTGCTAACATGATTGTCTATAATTTATTGGTCAGGATGGTGTTTATTATTTTTAAATGTGTACATCAGTTAGGATTATCTATACAGACACAAGAGACCATCCTGTGTGCCTACTTTCAAGTCTTCTACTGGCTGACAACATCAAGGCTTGGGAATTTACAGGACAATTCTTACATATATAGTAGTAATGTACAAAATGTAAAGAAACGCCATGAAGCAAAGACACATTTAAAAAAGAACAAATTAAAAATTGCACCATATAAGAGCCCATTATAAAGAACAGTAAAAAGTAATACACAGAGTCAATATTTGGTGTGACAACTACTTGCTTTTTAAAAACCTTATTAGTGTGCAGGAAAGGTAAATAAATGAATTCCCCTGTATTTCAGAGCATCATGAAAACCCGTCACAGTTTCTCTGGAGACTCTTGTCACCCTTGCTTCTGTTTTTGTATTACGCAATATGTAACTTTATTACTCAGTAGCTCCATGCAGTACTCGGAAATAGAAACGCAGAATGAAAAAATGGAAATGTGTAAGCTCTTTACAGAAAGAAAAGTTCAAAATGTTCTGTGTTGGTATGAAGATGGGTTTGATTTCGTAAAGGGAGTTGAGGGAGATTGCTACATGTATTAGATATCCGTTTCTCTGGCAACCGTCATCAACAAACTAGAATTATTTTGGAACAGGACCACTGAGGAAATATAAATAGTCTCTATTCG
Source organism: Silurus glanis (assembly GCA_014706435.1). NCBI lineage: Eukaryota > Metazoa > Chordata > Actinopteri > Siluriformes > Siluridae > Silurus > Silurus glanis. The sequence continues at coordinate 9,488,567 of JAAIIK010000009.1, forward strand.
TGCATGCACTTTTAACCCTGATGTTATTGCACACATATCTGATCATTATTGTTCAAAGGATTTAATAAAACATGCATTGATAATTCAGGGTCTAAAGCTGTTTGGGGTTTTTAAGGAAGAATATATAAATAATCTGTGAAATGCCCAAGAGTGTCGTATGTGAAAGAGGAGCCGCAGTAGAGAACGCTTCCTGAAGGTCAGAAACATTCCTACTGCCACTCTGTCTGACAGCAGCACGTTGACGCTTTATTCAATTTTCCTAATCTATATTTAGGAAGTGCATGAACTACAACAACAGATGTCTGACAGTTCAAAAGGATGGTAACAAACAGTTTCAGAGAAGGATATTTGGATTTGCCCCTCATGCCGAGCCGGCGCGCCTTCATGTTGGGAAAAACATTCTTCATGATTTTTCCAAAGTCGGCAGCACTGAGAGCGTGATAGCCCAGATTGTCACAGTAGCTCCTGAAAAATATATGTACGTAGTCTGAAAAAATATATAGAAATAAACCTTAAAGAAATAAAACCTGACTATACAAACTTTTTGATGTTTAACAAAACATCTTGAATAATTGAATGAGCCATTACATTCATTATCATAACATTGTCTCTCATGGTGTTCCAGAACCATGACGTATATAAAAACATTAATATAGAGAAATGTTAAAAATCTTTTATATATTAAAATATCTCCTCCTTATAACCTGTTATTCATTTATTAATTATATTTATTTAAATCATTTGTTTTGTGATAATTCCTCACTTGTATTCATCGAAGACTTCCTGTTTGGGAAGCGAGGTATCTGCGTGCTCTTCCAGGTGATTCCGAATCCAGCTGAACGCATGCATCTGCTGCATCCGACTCGAAGAAACACAGCTTTGTTCACTGCTGGAGAAACAACATCATCGCTGTTTTACTTTTTTTTTTTTTGTGGTTCTAACAGACATCATGCCATTCAGCACACACCTGCATCATGGGTTGCATGTTAATATATTAATATAAGAACCACCTGAGTGACGATCAAACAGTAAAATGTATTTAACATTGTCACAATGTGTAAGTGTACTTTTGTGAAAACACTCACATTTTGTCACTGCCACTGCTGCTGGGGCCTGAGGGCAGCTTGAGGTAGAGGTAAAGTTTCTCAATGTCTGTAAACCTCTCCACATCTTGCTGCAAAGGGACATGGAATGAAGAGAGAGTGAAAAGGAAAATGTGATCATTTTTGTCCCTTTTTGATATGTACATTCAATATTTACAGTATAACAATATCTAATATCTACAGTAAAATGCTTATATTTTAATATATGTCTCTTTGTTTATCTATTTATAGCAAATGTGATCTAACAAAAACATAACACAAGTCCAAAACTTTGATTTTGAAAATCTGGAGTAATAAGATAGAAACAAAATAAGCAAAATCCAGACAACAGAAAATTAAGAAATTTGATATAATATAAGTTAATGTATATTTAACATTTTTTAACATCATGCTGAAAATAACTTTTGGTTAATTAAGTGTCTTTTTAATATTTTTTAATATTTTTTTTTTTTTACAGCCTTACTAGTGTTTCTGGCAAGAGGTGGAGTAAAATAAACCTTACTTTATAT
>JAAIIK010000009.1:9510614-9534452 GCA_014706435.1 Silurus glanis
ATATATATATATATATACACACAAAACAGCCACTTTTTTGTGAAACCTAAGCATTGCCAGCATTGAATCCAGGGCTGTCAATCGATATCACTCACCCACACGGTTCTAATCAGGCAGAAAAAAAAATAGATTTTTTAACATTTGAAACATTTGAAACATTTGGGGAATTTCTTTCTGTATATTTATTCCTGTGTTTTCAGAGAGAACAAAACGAGGTGCTGTCAAAGCCCATCTCAACTCACCTGAACCTCGACTCTGAGGAATTTAGGTAAACATGTTTTAGTAATTGTACACACTATATAAAGTTCAAAAACATCTAAACTGATTTCATTAAATACTGTTTTTTTCTTTTCTTTTTTTTTTTTTATAAAACAGTAATGTCCCCATGCCTGCTGTGAAACAATCTACAGCAAAGGTTAAAGTATAACCTCAGTTTGATGATGCACATGTCTTCTGTGATTTAATAATAAGAAGACAAAAGTTGCCAGAATTGTGGCTGTCTGTGACAGAGACAGATGTTAAACAGGGCCATAACTTTAACATTTCTCATGCATTATACAGGCAGTGAAAGAGAAAATGCATGTAAAAGCAGGCAAACTGACCAGACCTCCATCAACTCCCAGAAAGACAGCACAGTATGTTAAAAAACATTCTACACTTTCTAGATAGAAAGATTTTCTAGATTCTACATAGTTCTCATTTAACTCACCACAGCTTCATTTTACTTAATTGCTGAACGTGTTCGATAACAGAAAAAAGAAACAAACAGTCGTGGATGATGTTGCAGTGCTGGAGGATTTTACAGATTTCTCACTGGCCAAGACGATAAGCAAAATAGAGGATGAAGTAAACGATGATGCCACGGGCGAGCAGCTGGAGGATGATGTTATGCCAAGCACCGGGGTAGAGATGGGTGCAGGTATGTTCTTAATAATGAACTACAACATTATCTACACCACAGTGAAGATAAATTTTGGTTTCTGATTGGTCAGATGGTGTGGGTTCATACTCTACAACAGTGGTCCCCAACCCCCGGGCCGCGGGTCAATTGGTACCGGGCCGCACATAAAGAATACATAACTTACATTATTTCCGTTTCATTTATTATCTGATTCTGAACGATGTTCTATTTTGGAATATTACCGGATTCTCTCCGCCACATCTGTCTATGACTCACTCTTGATGCATGTCATGATGCCTCGGTCACGTCTTACCAACATCTGCTACCTTCTTAAAGGGGCTGCTCTGGCCGCTAACACATAAAACATTACCGCTAAATTAAAAACCCCAAGCGAGCAAAATGAACAAAACACAACACAGTGGGTTCACGTTTATTATTATATTTAGAAAATACCAGTTTTTATGCAGGTCGTATCATTTTATTTTGTTGTATTTATCCACCACACCTTAAAGGCCGGTCCGTGAAAATACTTTGTAGCAGTAAGATTCAAGACAAAGTCTTTGTGGTTTCTCTATAACATAGCGAGCTGACAAAAATAGAGAAACCAGTGAGGGAAACACTGTTTATAACTGCTGTACCATAAGTAAGAACAGGAGCGAACTTGTTTCAGTGTCATTATAAATAGATCAGAGGAATTAAAACTAAACCTGAACTGGAGTGTTGTTTGAGGAATTTATTAAACTTTTGCATTGTTTTCAAATTGAAAATGTTTAATTACTGAAATTCATAGAACTATTTCCTGATATATTTCAGTCAGACTAACGAGTTTCTCGCTTTTAATATTCACAGAGGCTCAGATTCGCTTTTTAAAGGCCAAACTTCGAGTGGTACAGGAAGAGTTAAACAGACTCTCACACGAATGCAACAGGAAGGTAGGCAGTGGAAGTTACATGTGATAAAGTGTGTCTAGTGTGAAAAGGGACTAGAATTTTCTTTCTCCTCATTTAGGACGAGGAGAATGGTGTGTTGAGCAGTAAGCTAAAGGAGGTGGAGGAGGATCGAGTCAGACTGCAGAGGATGACCAGCTTGCAGCAGACGCAGTTAGAGAAGCACCGAGCACTGGCTGAAGACGCTAACAGGAACTGTGACAGCCTGCGCCAACAAGTTACCGCATTACAGAAGGCGAGGCTGATGCCTAATTAATTCACTTAAGCATTCATCGGTTTCAGTAATTCAGTGGTTTGATTGAGTGATTTTATAAGAAATATTGCATATTTTATTTACAGTATGGTGACACTCATATTATGCAGAGTAACTTACAATTGAGGTTTAAGGGCCATGCTCAGGGGCCCAGCAGTGACAGCTTGGTGGTCCTGGGATTTGAATTTGTTGAAAACCACTGAGCTACCACTTAATAGTGTTATTTAAAAACTCTATCTCAGGTAATTACAATTTCTTTTATTGGCAAAAATGTTGCTGAAATGTGCATACACAATTAAACCAGAAATGTAGTCTTTTGAATGACATACAAGTTAAAATATGAAAGGTATATTATTTCTTTGAGTTGTTATCAAATCTATCACAAATTGTCAAAATCTCAGGAAATTCCTCACTAATATCCTTTTAAATAGCGATATAAATAAATAAATACAATTACATACATTTAAACTGAACTTTTGAAAAAGGTGTTATTTTGAGAAAGCAGTTGTCAAGTCCAGTTTTTTCACAAGTTACAGAAGAAAACAAATTTTTTCTTTGGTTATCAGAATCAGAATCAGGTTTATTGGCCAAGTGTGTTCACACACATAAGGAATTTGGTTCTAGCTGTTAAGTGACTCTCAAAGTACAGACATAAATAAAACTATAAATTCATTATATAAAAACAGTATGATAGTTACTTTAGAACTTTGTACACTATATAGCAGCCATAGTGTGTGTAACATGTATGGATGATGTGATGACTGAAAGTTCTGATAGTGCAGTACTTATAGATATGATATGAAGCAGGGAATACATTTATGGTGAGTTGTTAATGAGGCTGATTGCCTCGGGAAAGAAACTGTTCCTGTGTCTGGCAGTTTTGGTGAACAAAGTTCTGTAGCGCCTGCCAGAAGGGAGGAGCTGAAAGATGTTGTGTCCAGGGTGCGAAGGGTCAGTAGTGATTTTTCCTGCCTGGTTTCTGGTTCTTGTATGGTACAAGTCCTGGAGAGTGGGCAGGGGAGCACCAATGTTGTTATTATATATGTGATATGTTATTAACCACAAATCTGTGGCTGTGTCTAAAATGCAGGAGGTGGAGGGAATAAAAAGGGCTCAGAAGCAGGCATCCAGCAGCCACAATGCCACAGAAGTGAGACTTAACCGAGCTCTGGAGGAGGCTGAGAGGAGCAAAGCTGAACTTGTCAAGCTTAAACAGAGCAGCAAGGTACCAATTAATTTAAACTCTGGCAGATTTATTTTACTGTAATAAACAAACTGTATCATTGAAACCACATTTCACTTTATGTTCAAAGTGTGAGCAGTATAATATGGTAAACTCTTCCATAATTATACTTTGTTCAGTTATGCTAAAGAAATCATTGAACATAGACTTAAATGAAACATTAAACATAAACCCCTTTAACACCCAGGAGCAATCAGAAAATTCTAAATAATACAGTCCCCATCTACATTTACAGTACAGTTCAATTCTGGAATGTGGATGGTCAGTTTTCTCTGTAAAATGATTATACATAAAAGAAACAATACAAGAAAACAGAGAGATAGAGTAAATGAGATGCTAGTGAAAGAATTATTGTTTATTGTTTATGTAATCTAAGTGATAAAAGAAACTAAATCATTTCTCAAGTTCTGCAAGATCAAATCTGATTATAAACTATTAAAATGTGCACTGTGTAAGGGATCACCATTCAGAATTCAAAAGCGCTATGGTATAAATCGCCACATGTCCCAGCCTCACTTTCAGCCCAAGTTAGTTATTCGACTGGTTTATTTTCTTTTAAAGGACTCAGTGAATCAGGAGCAGCAGAGGATCGAAGCTCTACAGGCAGAGAATAAAAGGCTGGAAAAACAGAAAGATGAACTCATCACAGGCTTTAAAAAGCAGCTCAAGCTCATTGATATTTTAAAAAGGCAAAAGGTGAGTTTGCATAAAACTCATTACCTCATCATAGCATGAGCACAAAGCTCATTTTAACTCTGTTGAAAATGTTTCCAGATACATTTTGAAGCAGCAAGGATGATGTCCTTTACTGAGGAGGAGTTTATGAAGGCTCTCGACTGGGGCAAAATGTAACGCGTACACACGTACATGCACATGTACGTCTGTTCATCTGTTCTGTCAAAGTCTCTGAGAGCGTTTTAAAAGTCTTTGACTTGAATGGTTTTTTTTCTTTATATAAATTACAGGATTCTTGAGCAGGTCTGGAAAACAGGGAATTTGTATAGCCTGTATACATTTTAAACAAAAAAAGAAAAGAAAAATGCATTATAATCTGTATATATCTAAGGAATTAAACTTGGTGTTCTGCTGTTATATGAATTTAATCCAGTCATCCTTTTATTTAAATTATGCCATACCTTACTTAAAGTTCCTGTTTTATTATAGTAGCTAAAAACAATCATTAACCAGACTTTTTTTTTTTGTCTTTAATCTAAATCTTTTAAAATGAAAGAAATGAAAGTGTTGTTATAATTGTATACTATAAAAATGATACACAGTAAGATCTAGAAATCAAGACATTTAAATGATTTCTATAAATACATGATTAAATACTAATAGACGTAATAACCTAATATTTGTTTTACCATCATCTATAAATGAAATATTAGATCATGGTACTTGGTTTCACTTTTCTTCTATAGTTAACAACCTTAAAACTAAAATATGAAAGGATTTTGAAGAAAAAGAAACAAATCTCTGAATTAATATGAAAGCATGTTTTTATGCCTGTTGAACATAACTGACATACAGAAATTGGTTAACGGACAAGTCCAGGCACGTCTTGTTTGGTCCATCAGTAGTCGGCAGGAGGCAGTGTGACCATCCTGGTAAACTCCTCATAGTGAACAAGGCCATCGGGGCCGACATGGGCCTCCTTAAACAGTTCGTCCACTGGAATTTCGACAGAGAAAAGATGATTTTAAAGCACATAACCTGCTAACTTTCCAATTCTTGCAGAATGAAGTTCCTCAACATACTTTAATGAAGGTAATAATGCATTAATATGATTTTGCTGTACCTTCTTTATCAGTGAGCTTCTCTCCCAGGCTTGTGAGTTTGGCTCGGAGCTCAGATGCCAGGATGTAGCCCTTCTTCTGTTTGTCTGTCATGCGCATGGCCTCAAGGATCTCTGACTTAGGTTCTTCCTGCTGCATCTGTCTGTGCATGATGGTCAGGAAAGTAGAGAAATCCAGCTCGCCCATTTTATCTGAGCCACAAAATACGCAGGTTAAGGATGTTTCATGTTAATATTTAAGACGGCTGTAAATATTTTAATAATAATGTAACAGTAGACAAGACAGATTTAAGTGGAAAAGTTTCAACACCCAGTCAAACTTCTGTGGTTGAAGAAATTGATCAGTACTTGGTGTTTCTGGTTAAAACCCATCACAACTCACAGTTTAACTATCACAGCTACTTAGTCTTTATGAAGGTTAAAGGTTTGGATCCCCATTGACTCACTAGTTCAGAGCTGGGTCCAGGAGGTCTGTGATTTTCTGAATGTTGTTGCAATGGTAAACACCAAACCATTATTAAAATTGGGTCTCCTATAAATAACGTTAACTGGAATATCATTATTTTCTGAAATATAAAAATCAGTCGTACGTTTTTTTTTTTTTTTTTTTAGAAATAATACACCTAAAATTATATTGTATCTGTCTAATTGTTTAAAAACAGTTTGTAAAATAGGTTTGTGCTGAAAGGCTTTTAGATATTTAGTATTAAATATTTTGTAATTACAGTTTCTAAACAGTTTGAGCATCCCTGATCATCTTATTTAATTTCAATATTCTTCAGTGAAGTGTCTAATGGCTTAAAACACATGTTTAAATCTTACTTAAGTAAAGATCTTATATTGTCATTCAATTTGCTGCAGTTAGGATAAGAGTCGCTCAGGAAACAGCCACCATACAAAACAAACCAGGAGAGGTACTGCCCTTTCCCAGAGCTACAGGAGATAACACTACTCTGAATATCATTTCCTCCTATATCGAGTATCTTACTGAACACTTTTCAGACCACTTTATGATCATTTATACTGTTTACGATGACAATAGATTTTGACAGTGACAGATCTTTCTTATCCTTTATAAGTTTGATACTTAAAGATAAATACATACATATAAATTGTACATTTCTTTAATTTATACATATAAATTAATGTAGAGACTTAGAACCCAGATGTTTTTTTTCTTCTTAAAGAATAGAATTTTAGTGCATCTGGAAAGTATTCACAGCTCTTTTTTCACATTTTGTTATGTTACAGACTTATTCCAAAATGGATTAAATGGAAATCATTGCAAATTTGCTCTGTACATTGCTGCATGAAATCTTCCCTCGATCCGGACTAGTCTCCCAGTTACTGCCGTTGAAAAACATCCCCACAGCATGATGCTGTCACCACCATGCTTCACTGTAGGGAAGGTATTGGCCAGGGAATGAGCGGTGCCTGGTTACTTCCAGCTTGGCATTCAGGCCAAAGAGTTCCATCTTTGTTTTTTATTGTCTAAGAGTCCTTCAGGTGCCTTTTGGCAAACCCAGGCAGGCTGTCATTTGCCTTTCACTGAGGAGTGGCTTCTGTCTTTCCACTTTAACATATAGGCCTGATTGGTGAAGTGCTGCAGAGATGGTTGTTCTTCTGGAAGGCTCTCCTCTCTCCACAGAGAAACACAGAAGCTCTTTCAGAGTGACCATCAGGTTCTTGGTCAACTCCCTGACTAAGGCCCTTCTCCTGATCACTCAGTTTGGCCGGGCGGCCAGTCTTGAAAGAGTCCTGGTGGTTCCAAACTTCTCTTATTTACGGATGATTAATTACGGATTTACGGATTGAGACCTTCAATGCTGCAAAACTTTTTCTCTACCCTTCCCCAGATCTGTGCCTTGATACAATCATGTCTCTGAGGTCTCCAGACAATAACTTGGACTTAATGGCTTGGTTTGTGCTCTGACATGCACTGTTAACCATGAGACCTATTATAGACACATGTGTGCCTTTCCAAATCATGTCCAATCAAATGAATCTACCACAGGTGGACTCCAATCAAGTTGTAGAAAAACCTTAAGGATGATCAGTAGAAACAGGATGTACCTGAGTTTAATTTTGAGTGTCACGGCAAAGGCTGTGAATATTTATGTACATGTGATTTTTTATTTTATTTTTTTTAAAGAAATTTTTAAGAAGATTTTAAACTTATATTATGTTATTATGGGGTATTGTTTGTAAAATATTGAGGGAAGCATTGTGAATACTTTCCGGATGCACTGTAAACCAATTCAGCTTTAGTGATGCACAAAACATTAAGGTGATAATTAAAATGCTGCTATGACCAATGCAACATTTCCACATCCATGCTTTAAAAAAATATCTGACCCACATTCAGATCATCAAATGAAGAGAACTTAATGTGTTCCTAATGTGAAATGTAATAATCCTAGAACGTCTAATCCTCCTGTTTTTTTTTTCTATTAGATGAAAGTTGTCATCATTTGTAAAGCGAAACAGGTAAACAAGTTTTGTTCAAGTGTATCTATGGACTTTTTTTTTTGTATACTACATAATAAATGGACACTGCAGTAAAATCTTTACCTATTTTATGGACCTGAAGGTGTCTGTCCACCTCGTTGAACGTGGGACTGGTGCCTAAAGAACGCATCACCGTAATCAGGTCCTTGGCTTCAATTTTGCCCTTCCGCTTCTTATCATACAGGGAGAAGCATTCTTTAAATTCTGCAAGACGAAGAACATTAGTTCAGGTTTATTACTGTGACTTCCAGAAAAGTGTCTGATTTGTGGTTCACTACACTTGTTAGCTTTAATTATAGTATAATCATTAGAAACGTCAGGCCTGTTAGTCATGAAGTGATTAATAAGACTTACCATTTATCTGAGTCTGAGACAGAAACTTGGCCTGAATGAAGAAAAGAAGCGATAAACACACAATACTTCAATGTTAGTATGTACACAAGATCCAACTAGTTAAGAATAAGAAATGTAGATTTTTATCTTTACCATTGTGTATCATCCGTCTCTGCCTTACTCGGGTGGCTTTTTGGAACGTCCCTCCCTCAGACTTGTGAACACGATCTAAAGTCCACCAAGCTCATGACGTAATTGATAGCCTTGTTGCCCTAGAGACAGCATTATACGACACCACCTATCATATTGTGCGCTCTCCAGTGTTGGCTTTAACAACAGGTGATAAATACTTTCAGTGCATGAAATAATTCCCTTGAAACTTTTTTTGTGTGATTTTTTTTTTTTCTAGCATATATATTGAACATAAAAAGGTCATAATGGTTATAACGTGCATTCTGTTTGTTTATTTACCGCAAATATCATTTGACAATTAGAAACACAATGCTTAATTTGACAGAACATTTGTAGGAAATGTAAAATGGTTGTCGAAATTAATGTTTCAATCACAGCCCATTTTAGAGAAACATACAGTACGTCAATAACAACATTTTTATGTAAAAAAAAAAAAAAAAAAGAAAAAGTATTAAAATACAATACAATTGGAAATAAAATTGCAGGTATTTGTGATAAATACCCTTAATTTAAGCGTGTGAACATTTTTTATGTGATTTGATGTGAAGGAAAAAAAAATTAGTTTACATTGCACCCTTTAATGTGTGTATGATTGTTTTTTATATCCACTGTACATGAACATGAAATCATCATACAGTTTATTACAGTACAGCAGTACAGTATACTTAATAAAATATATACAAAAAAAGGACAGAACAGTGAGTGTACATAAATATTCTACAGAGCAGTTGCAAAAATAATAATAATAATAATCATTACCATAAAATAACCTGTAATCTAAAGAAAAACACTTTGTATGTATGTATGTATGTATGTATGTATGCATTAATTTAATTTTTTAATTCATTTATTTCTGTATTTTTCTTTTTCTGTATTTAATTTATCAAGTAATCACTTATATTTTGACTGTATGTTCCAATAGAACAGATAAATTACGGTATAGACGCAACTTTGAACACACAATGAAAGGAAAATATCTTTTTTTTTTTTTTTTTTTTTTTAACAATTAAAGAAAGAGTGTTGAGTGATTCAGGTTCTACAAAAATAAGAATAATCAACTTTAAATGATCATCTGTAAACTACATTAAATTAGTCATCAAACACACAGAACACACAACAATCAGACCTCACTGATGGACTGTGAAAGTTTGCACACTTATCCTTTTAACAAATATTACACAAATATTCTAATGATGCCAGTTCAATTGTTCAAACCTGTTTAACTGCTGAATGCATCTTTGCATTCTCAAAACAGCCATTTGGATCCCTACAGCTGTTACATTCCTCTCACAATTTCCTTTAAATTCATTATTTGAAGGTGTTTGTAAATTAAGATCTAAACCTAGTGTACTAAATGTTAAATATAACAAATAAATTATAATTGATTCTTTTTTAAGATGAGTATGGTGGTTAAAGCATTGGACTTTGGATCCAGGGGTTGTGGATTCGAGTCCTGGCTATACCAGGCTGCCCCTCTAGGGGTCCTTAAGCAAGGCCCTTAACCTCCATGGGTGCTTAGTTGTGGGAATGGGGATAAAGTACTCTGCTATGGAAGGTCCCAGGCTCAGCTGTGAAAGGAGGAGGGTGGGCGTTGGGCTAGCAACCCGACCCTGTAACAAAACCGTTACGGAAACGGAATGTAAACCATAAGGCCCTTGCCATATTCCTCCTCGACTCATGGTGCAGGAGGAATAAAATAAATATGGTGCCCTTTAATAAATACAAAATTGTAATTACGGTGATTTTCATATCACTGAATGGATCACTGCAAACATGTTATTTTACACTTCTATTCACACTCTTGCTCTGTTTATTTTGCTCTTACAAAGTTTTGCACTTCATTAACATTTCCATCTGTAGATTTCCATCAGTCCATTTTAAAATCTTCTGTAAACAGCAAAATCAATATCAGTAAAATGAAACACATAGATCTCCTTTAGGACAAATAATCACTTGCTATAATACTGACCAATAGCAGCAATAAGGAACCTTCTGTTTGTATCTGATGTAAAAAAAAAGAAAAGAAAAAAAAGAAAAAGAATAATAATAATGAAAAAAGAAAAAAGTTAAATAACCTCAGTGAGCACCTCTTTTTTCTGATATGTTCTCCCAAATTTGTTTATTCCTCCTCCTGATATAATGCCAATCCTGTAAGTTATGACAGCCCATAACAGTTTTATATGTTATCTCTCAGAAGCATGTGATTGGCTGATTTCAAACAGATTGATGAGGAAAGAGAGCAAAACTTTGTAGATGATCAAAAATGTTCAAATTGCAATGTGTATTTCATTTCGGTGTGTCTTTCATTAGAGAACACTTTTTTCTTAATTGACCACTTCTATGACCTTCAAAACTATATTTTCACTTCAGCAATGCGACTTTTAACTTTGTTCCCGTTATCTAATACTAACTGCCCTTGAGATGTAACGTGTAATAAGACCACGGTTCTGGGACGTAGATGATACCGGGGTACTTTTTGCGCAGGATGGTGTCATTCCACAGATAGACGACCCAAACGATCACCAGGACCAGTGTGATGATGAAGTTGTAAAGCAGGAAACGACCGTTACTATCCAGCACATAGCCTTTTCGTTTCTGACGCATTACTGTGGCAGCCATGGCGAAGAAGGTGAAGACGTACAGAACAAATATCTGCCCTTCGGTTACCAGGTACCTAGACATGAAATTTAAGAGCTACATCAACTTCTAGTATCTTATTTTATGGGAATTGCATTTATACTGGCATCAAGCTGGACCTGCAGACTTTCATCACTTTTCACAAGACTCAATTTGACGTATTTTAACGTATTAAGAAATGAACTAAAATCAGCAACAAAAACCCTATGGATATTCTATATCAATAAGTGATGTTTTGTTTTTATTATTTATCTTCATATTAAGATATGAAAAGTTAACACTCATAACGAGTTGATTATTTTCTTATATTTTCCTATTGCATTTTTTATTCAGTGTAAAAATATGTGCAACACGCAATAATACTAGAACTGTTTCCTTTCATCACTGTTCTACTCGTGATTAATCCCATCTCTCAATGTGGTGGGCTGTATACTGACCAGTAATAGAGAGCACTAGGACCCAGGAGCAGCCAACCTGAGTGCGGCATCTTCTGTTCTTTGGACTGTGTGAAGCAGCCGGTGAAGTAGAGAAAGAGGATGAGGAAGAATGGGACGTACCTGCAACAACATTAATACCTACATTTTTAGTCACAGACATGCAGGTCCAGTTATAACTTTTATCACCTACTATTCTGTATGTTCGAATATCAAATATAACCAGCTTCATTTTATTTATTTATTTATTTATTTTTTATAAAGAACTAACAGCTAATATCCCAATAAGTGTAACCAAATATGTAGAAATTGGGTCAGAAGGAAAAAAAAAGGCAATGTAGTGTTACAGGAAAATAACAGGGTGGTGTCCTGAGTAGTTAAGTTCAAATCCCTGAAAGTACAGCATGTGTATGTGTTTTTATCATTCCACCAATTACATTTTTTTTATTTATTAAAGAACCTGATATCATACTCATTTAATTTACAAACACCTACAAATAATGATTTTCTGAAAGCTTTCTACAGAAATGCTGTATCTGTTTTAAATAGACAACTACAGAAAGAACACAGCGGCTGCCCTTGGAGGTTGGAGCAATCAAAGAAAATGACTTTTACTTGTGTTAGAAAGTTATTCATTGTCATTTTATGAATTATTATAATAAAACCAAAACAGTATAGCAATATAAATCAATTATTACTATTATTCTAACAAAAACAATATATCAATTATACTTTGAGATGCAGAAGTAGAAGAGTATTTTTCGGATTTTTTTTTTTTTTTAAACAAAAAAATCATAAGGTTAAAGAATAAAGAAAAAAAAAATGTTTTTTTATTTCCTTTGTTCATATTTACTAAGGGTATTAATATTAGTGAAGTGCACTGTAAATGTTCAGTCTTTTATGAGTTTTTGAAAGACACTTGCATGTTTTTTTGTTTACTAAATCATTTAATAGTATGCGGATTTACTTTAAACAAACAAATATGTGATTGTACAGATGTTAGACTTTATTTCATTGTAAAATCCTCCCTTAGCATGAATAACCGTTACACACTCTTGACATCTGGACCGTTCATTTCTCCAAGCAGTTAGCTGAAATTCTTTGCCATGCCTCTTGTAAAACTTGCCAAAGGTGTTCAACACTAGTTGGAGATTTCTTTCTGACATTGTGATCCAGTTCATACGAGACACAGGATTTAGGTGTGTTGACTGGGCAGGCCATTCCATGATAAATTACACTGTTTAAATAACTTTTACAGGGCTTGGACATACGCTTCGGCTCATTGTCTTGTTGTATGGTGAAGTCGGTTCCAATTAGTCCAAACAGAATGACATGGTATTGAAGTATGGAATAGTAGCCATGTTTGTTTCAGTTTTCTTTTTACCCAGAATAAGTCTACAACCTTCCCTACTCCAAAACAAGCCCAAACCATTAAGCTTTCACCTCCATGTTTGACTGTGGGTGTGAGGCAGCCTGCTAACATCCTCTCTCCTGTTCTCCATCTTAAATAAGTTCTTCTGTAAGAACCAAAAAATTTCATATTTGGACTCATCTGTCCACAAAACTTTCTTGCAGCCAATTCATGTGTGTTTTTGCCCTTTACCTTGTTTGTTGCATATAAACAAAATGAACTTTCATGTGCCTCTAAGAAAAACAAACATAAAAGACTAATTGTTTCCAAACCTTTAAGAGGCTCTGAAAGATCACACAGATCTGTGTACGTACCACATGGAATGTCCTAAATGCTCATCATAGTAATAAAGGAGCTCAAAGGAATCAATCTAAAGATAAGAAAAAACAAAAAAATATTAAGGACCTGCATATTTATATATGTATATATACTGAATGAATAAAGATACTACATAAAATTATGAAAGAGAAATAAAAACATAGACACAAACGCACACACACACACACACACACACGGCTTAAATTTGATATTATTCTCATATATATCACCAGTGATGGAGGGTTGAGGTCCTTAATGATGGGATTGTCCCGGACAGACAGATGGAGCTGGTAGCCACTGAGGATCAGGCGGTGGTTGATGGAATCCCCCACCAGGTGGATGCTGGCACCCATGACGAATGTGATGATGCTCAGGTATACAGCAGTGCGTGGCAGCGTGGTAGAACTTCTCTCAATCAGCTACAACACACACCAGCCAAGAGTCAATCGATTTCTATTTATTTATCTTTATTAGTTAGATATTAGACACTGAGGGTCTGAGCACAGCTCACCGTGACTTCATTTTACAATCATGTCGTTAGTGGATTATTTTAAATAATATTGTTTTGATTCTCGGGTGTGTGCAGAAAACAGAGCTCATACCTTTAGCAGCAGAAATGGTGTAATGACGTTGTAGGCCATGTGAAAGTAATCTCCAGCGCTGGGTTTGTTCAGAGGAAACCATTCCAGAGGTAAGATAATCTGTGGTGAAGAGGACAATTAGAGACATTTACAGTATGTCTGCTCTAAAAAGCTTGTTCCAGGATTAATAATAAGGTGCAGACAGCTGCACGACATATTATTCTGTGTTTTGTTTATACTGAGCTCGGTGTTTCGGAGAATTGTTTCTCTCATGTTTTATTGATTAAAAATGCTAATCATTGGTACTCTATTCCCAAATGGCCCTCATTCGGTTGGTT
Source organism: Silurus glanis (assembly GCA_014706435.1). NCBI lineage: Eukaryota > Metazoa > Chordata > Actinopteri > Siluriformes > Siluridae > Silurus > Silurus glanis. Next base: position 9,524,506 of record JAAIIK010000009.1, read on the forward strand.
TATTCTTTTCTTTTTTTATGTGTAAGTTAATTAATTATGTAGGTTTAGAAATGAGTTTATTAGAGGGACAGTGCATGTTGGACGTTTTGGAGACAAGGTGAGGAAGGCGAGATTGAGATGGTTTGGACATGTGCAGAGGAGGGACATGGGGTATATCGGTAGAAGAATGCTGAGGATGGAGCCACCAGGAAGGAGGAAAAGAGGAAAACCAAGGAGGAGGTTTATGGATGTGGTGAGGGAAGACATGCAGGTAGTTGGGTTGAAAGAGGCAAATGTAGAGGACAGAGGGGTATGGAGACGGATGATCCTCTGTGGCGCCCGCTAATGGGAGAACCCGAAAGAAAAAGAAGAAGAAGAAGAAGAAGAAGAAGAAGAAATGAATCAGTTAATAAATTGTCAAGATTTTAACATATTTCATGTTACTGTGTAGCTTGTTTAAGAATAAAAGTTTCCCTTTTTGTGTCCATTAATGTTTTGATTGTCTCCACTTTCACAGTATAAACTCAAATAAGCTTTTACTACAAATGTAGTTCACTGTAGCAGACTCCGTCTGCTTCTGGCGCTTTTGGTACTTTGAAGAGTTTAAGAGCAAGACCTGTGTCATGTCAGTAAATATAGCACACTCTTATATCACAAAGTACTCCAGTAGATCAAAATATAGATATAATCGGAAATAACTTCAATTTCAATAACGTCCACTTCATTCAATTCGGATGTATTTGTATATCACTTTTAACAATGAACATTGCCCCAAAGCAGCTTTATTAAGATAAATAGGTTATAAAATATGATTTTATAGGTTTATTGCCTATAAATTGATCCCTTGTAAGATGTGACTAAGTAATTCAGGGGCGACTGTGGCAAAGAAAAAATCACTGAGGTAGTAAGAGGAAGAAACCTTGAGTAGAACTTCGAAAGGGAACCAATACTCATCTGGGTGGTACCTTAAGTTCATTAATTAAAGTTCCATCATTGTTGAGGTGTGCTGTTCAGTAATGGGACATTCAATACAGAACTGTTCATGCAAATTGCAGTCTTAAGCCACTGTAGTAGACTTTCTTATATTAATTTCAATTCAAATCCATCCCTGAATTGAGTTGCTCTGTAAATTCATGGATCTTTAGCTTGATTTCTGATCTGATTTTGATCCAGAGTTTTATTCCTATCCCTCTAAAGTAGTTTTATGATCATACTTTAAAGCATTTTAAAACATGACTGAACACTATTAGAGTGTATCAGTGTTTTATAACCATTTCCTTAATCACCATCACTATCGGTCTCCCGAAGTCCAGGATCCAGTTCTGTACAGTGAAAGAGAACCAGAGGTCCAGGTGGAACTGGGATCGAGCAGGAGGAGCTGTCTTTTCTCTCCCGATCATGCTGTTCAAAAAAAGACAAAACAGAGTTATAAATAATTCACAAGGCTTGTAAATAATCTCTTTTTCGCAAAGCAGCATTGCATAAACAACTAAAACTTAGTATGTGTGACACATAAACATCCATCTTACTCTCGGTGAACTTGTATATAAATATTTATAGTTTTTTTTAAATGAAAACACAAAAAAATGAAGATTGACTAGGTGCACTGTTGACCTACTTATTGGCCTTTATAATAATATACAACAAATTGGTTTGAATGAAATAAACCTTAAATATGGAGGCGCCATGCAATCTCCTCTTGTCCGTTTCCGGTTCATTTTATTGTATTTTTTAAGAATAAATAGTCCTTAAATTAGTCTTCCCTTAATTATTGCAGTCATCAGTCTTGTGACTCTGGTGCAAAGAACGTGCTTTTCTTCCGTAAACAAACACCACTTCCCGCCTAGTGACGTCATATCCGCAACTGTCAAATTCTACTTTTTTCCACTGTCAGGCGCGTGTTGGTTTGGCGCCCTCTTTTGGACGGTTAACAAAATTAGCAAAATGTAACCAATAAACTGCCCTGAGTACTGTATTATATTACAGTAAAACAGCAAACATCATCATGGACTCCTCAAATCACAGTCCCAAACCTTTTAACCTTCATCCATAAGGAGAAGGAGATGCCCATGACATACACACCAGAACCATGTAGTTCAGCTCCAACCTTTGCTTTCTCTATCATATCTGTATAATTATAACTGTATATCATTGTCAATTCACAGCATATCCTAGATCATCATCTATATGCCATCTGTAGATCTTACAGTAAAATAAACATTTATTTATCTAGTAACATTGTTAAAACACATCTTTATTTATTTTTCTTAGTGTGCATGCACAACTGCTTTTGTATTTGTTTTACTGCCTGTAGCCTTTTATATGTATATTTGTGGTACACATATTTACTGGGGCTGTGAAAATTAACGTGTTAATAACGCATTAACGCAAATTAAAAAAATAAAATTAAATAAATTTTAACAGCACCGATTTATTAACCCGCGACTAATGCAGGGTGCATTTCTGACCATTTTTAATAAAAATATAAAATATAAATAAATAAATATAAAAAAGGTGAAATTAAAGCCTTTAATGAAACACATATTTATTAACGACGTCCTTTCTTTACTCAGATATAAATTAATAAAAAAACTCTACTGAAAATTAAATTTTAATTTCTACACATTTGTTTTACTGATGGGTCAAGTCTCAAATCAAACACCAAAATCTGCCATGATGCTCAAATCCAGCAATTAAAACCATCCGTGTAAAAACATAGCAAAAGTTAAATTTGGTGTCCTGATGATTTATGTAATTAAAAACAATAATTACTTTAAAACATTAACAAGAACATTCTGTCTTCATGCTCTATGTTGAATTTGGTTTCAATAATAATAAACATACATTTGCATAAAGCATCCATATTTCTCCATGTCCATTATAGTATTAAAAACTGAAAAGTATATATGGAACAGATTAAAAAGTGCAATTAATATATATATATATATATATATATATATATATATATATATATATATAAAATTGTCTGTCTAAGGGGTGGTTTAATGGATAAGAAAATAAATCGAGATTTGTGATTTTCTTTTGTGTAACTCTGTCTCTGTCGCTGACAGTTTGACCCTCAGCGGCCACCGTCGTGCAAATAAACATGGCGTCCGACGATGAGAGTAATGAAGATTTTGTCACTTATGGAACTCCTCTGGAGCCTCTAGAAGAAGGTATTCACTCATTTTAGTTCAATATTTTCCAGATAACAGCATGTGCCAAATATATTGCGCCTGTGCAAAATTCAAAAGCCGCATATCAGTGTTTAGCAGGGTTTTATTCCTACCTGTAGTTGTACAAGCCCCGCCCACTGCACAGGGATTGGTTATTGTGAGTTACTCAAACGCAGTTCGACTGTTTGATAGGGTGGATGTAAACTACTAGCCAATCCGGGTAGTACACTGGGCCTGTCAGAAAACGGGTGGTTAAAATTAACGCATGGAAATGTAACGATTAGCAGTGTGTTTGTATGTGTGTATATATATTTAACATGTTCATATTTCAGTATAATCACTGCATATATTCAAATCGCATTCATAGTTTTTTCTTATTTTTGTATTTGTAGGTATGATCAGAGCAGAATATACTCCTCATCGTGCTGTTCTTATTGAACATATTCAATAATATTCACTATTAAGCACTATATAATTTATACTATTTATACGACATTCGTAGCAAATTATACTACACTTTATATAAAATGTGAACTTATAGAGCAGCCTGTATTTACTGGTGTATCTGCTTAGTGTTTCCACCCAACGTACTGTACTTTATTAATTTTGTAGTTGATTAATACCATTCTATACTTGATATACACCCAAAGTCATCCCCAGTAAAAACACGTGTACACCACAGATTTTTGCAGTTATCTAAGCAGCCAATCACGTTGCGGCAGCACGATGCATAAAATCATGCGGATTGAGGCCAAAATCTTCATATGTATTGTGTATGCGTTCCCCTAAAACGTCTCTCTCTTTATTTCTGTAAATAATCAAATCATTTGTGTCTCTTTGTGTGAAGACGAGCCCATCAGAAAGCCGATACCTGTGCAAGAGCAGACGGTTAAGGATGAGAAAGGACGCTACAAAAGGTTTCACGGAGCCTTCACCGGTGGCTTCTCTGCTGGCTACTTCAACACGGTCGGCACCAAAGAAGGTCAGACTGAAGCACTTCAGAGAGTAGTAAATGATTTCTTTTTAATGATGAGATGTCAGTCATCTTTGTTGTTGACTTTCCGTAGGTTGGACGCCGTCTGTGTTTGTGTCCTCACGAAATCAGAAGGCAGAGAAGCACAATGCCAGACCGGAGGACTTCATGGATGAGGAAGTATGTGTTCGCTTGTGTGCTTAATTCTGTTTCTTTTATTTTTACTGGTCAAGTTGATCAAATCCATGGTCCTTGCTGTGTCAAGCAGCTGGTTATCGTGTTTAGGCAGATCAGTTAGTTCCAGTCCCTTTTATAGATTAACACACTTCTTATTCTGCAGGATTTTGGCGAGCACGGCATCGCACCCCAACAGATCACCACCACTGATGATTTTGTCTCCGCAAGGTCCGATCAGATCAGGGACAAAGCCCGAGCCATTAGCTCCCTCACTGCTCCCATTCCTGGAGACACTCTGCTGGAGGAGCTGATCGCACCTGCTCGGTATTTCTCTTCCTTTGATTTTATATCAATCAGTAAGGATTTTTTTGGACGAACCAAACCTGTCTCTCATCACCAAAGCCCATAGTCTGTAGAGAAAAACCTTGCTGTTCTATCATCATCATCATCATCATCATCATAAAGTGGTAAAAAAAAAAAACACCCTTTTAATACTTTAATTCACTATCGACCTGCCTCTTTTAACCCAAAGTTAAAAAATAAAAATAGAATAAAACCAATCCTAATCCTAAAAAAAAAAAAAAAAAAAAAAAAAAAAAAGTCGGGTCTCTTTATATGGAAAATGTTCTAATTCCAAAAAGAAATTTATTTTCCAAATCCAATTCATATTTTTGTCATTTGTCACAGGATCTTTTATACGGTATGTTTTTTTTTTTTTCTTCGGATGATTAAGCTTTTCTTTGTTTTGCTGTATCAGCCTAATAAGGATACCGGGTGCTGGACTGTGCATTAGTATTCATTACTAATAATTGCTGTGTGTGTGCTGCAGGTCATCTATAGGAGTGGAGCTGCTTCGGAAGATGGGATGGAAGGACGGCCAGGGGGTCGGACCCAGAATGAAAAGGAGACAACGCAAACAAGACCACGGTATATTTATTTTACAGTGCAAAAGTTTACTTTGAAATAAAGATGATCTTACATATTATTCACAGTGTTATATCTCTCGCTCACACACACACACACACACACACACACACACACACACACACACACACACACACACACACACACACACACACAGGGGGGGGGTATTATCCTTCGCACTTTATTAAAGCTGTATCTTTCTGTTTGTCTGGTTATTCCAGATGTTAAACTATATGGATGTCCTTTGCCTCCCAGTGGATTTGAGGAACCAGAGGTGAATATAATTTCTTTTTTATTGCATTGCATTTATTGTAAAGTAAAATAATTTACAATAAAAAAGTATTGCATTTTCTGGTCCTTAGCAGATGTTTTCTTCATGTGAAACAATTTTTGTTTTTTTATGAGGTGTTGTATTCATAAAGAAATCTATACTCTAACATATAGGATGATGATGAATTTGCTCCCGAAAACGTCACTTTTGCCCCTAAAGACGTGACCCCGGTGGATTTCACCCCTAAAGACGACGTTCATGGACTCGGCTATCGAGGCCTCAACCCCCTGCAGGCCCTGATGGGCGGTTCAGGGGCATCGCATATCAACCTCTTCACGCTGGACTCCGATAGGACAGGTCTGTTTGGTAACAGGAAGGCGGCAGGGCAACATCGTAAGGGTGGGATTTCAGGGCAGGTGAGGTGTAGTTTTGTAAAAGATTTTTCCCTTGGACTAAATGAAAAAGCATTTCTCATCCGATTGTAGTTACTGACTTTTGTTTGTATGTGCAGGCATTTGGTGTAGGAGCAATGGAGGAGGAGGATGACGATATCTACCACAAAGACGCCATGTCAAACTACGATGATGTTCTGGGTGGGGAGGAGCCGGGGGATGGACTTTATGGATGGACGGCACCTCAGCAATACAAACAGAAGAAGAAAGGTGAGTGATCGAGTGGTATTGGCTTTTAACAATGATTTTATAATAATAAAAACAAAGAATTAACTAAATATGTTACACTTTAATGTACTTAGTAAAAAAAAAAAAATTCAAAGAATTTTTTTATTTTGGTGACATTTTTTTTTTTTTTTTTTATTTTTATTTTTTTTTATTCCCAAATTATTATTCTTTTTTTGTAGATTCAAGCAGAGATGCTGAGTATGTGGGGAAAATCCTGGCAGGTTTCACGTTAGGTTCACTACCTGCAGAAACAAAAATCGTACGTGAGAATCCATCACAAATCCTCAAACACTGTTGATGAGGATGAGAGAAACTACAATAAAGTGTGCTTATATACTGTATATAATTATTGGGTGATGTTGGTGTCCAGGTATTTCCTCCACCCGTTCTGCCTCGTGATTATCGACCAGTGCATTATTTCCGCCCGGTGGTGGACACATCGTCTGTCAGCCCCCTGGTAGCCCAGGTGCTGCAGGCTTCACGTGGACAGCTATCCCAGAATGCACCGCAGCAGAGCCGGCACACCCTGGACTCCACCCAGAGGAGAGAGATGCTGGGAGAGACCAGTTTACAGGGTACTGATGTTTCCACTTAAATTGCTTGCATGTTTATGTGCTCATCAATTTAATTACTTCATAAACGAATACAAATAACCTTTAAAAAAAACATTATTTAGTGTAAATGTGTAATTGAGGAGGACACATATTAGCATATGTACTTGCAAGCAAAAGTGGAGTTGAATTTAGGTTAGATTACCAATAAAGTTTTTTTTTTTTTTTTTTTTTTTTTTTTTTTTTTTTTTTTTTTTTTTGCATGTAGAAATGTTACTTTGGTTGTATATTTGCTCCTTTTTTTGTTAGGAATTGATAGACATTTTACATTAAAGTAATATACTGTAGATATTGATAGACATTTTAACATGATAGATAGATAGATAGATAGAATTTATATATAAATATATATTTATTTATTTATATATTTATATAAATAAATGTGTGTTTTAATGTAAAGGTCCCCAGTCTGTGTTTGAGCTCCTGGACAATAAGAGCAGAGAGAGGTTAAATGAGATCCGTAAAGCTACAGAAGAGAAGAGAGCAACTTTACAGAATCGTTTCCAGTCCAGCATCAGTCCATCTGGTATTCGCACCCAGCTCCTGGATTCTAAACCTCAGACAGATGTGCAGCTCCAGCCTCGGGCTTCAGACACGGCACAGCAGGCTCTCAGTGTCTGGTCGAGTCCAACAGCCCAAACCAGCCAGACCTTTAAACCATTTGAAAAAAATTCATCAAAGCAAGCACGCTATGATCGCTACATCAGCTACCTGAAACAGGGGGACAAAGGTGAGGAACGATCAGTACAGTAGTAGAGGAGCTTTATTTTTCTGCTTCTTTAGCACATTCAGTTGCATTTTACTTTAACTTTTTTCTCACAATGATTCTTTTGTAAATTATTTATATGAAGACCACTCATCAAATGTATTTAAATTTATATACCTTCTTTGGTCTAAATAATAAACTCAGTCACTCACGGAAAAAAAAAAATGTAAATGAGTTTCTGGTATTATATTTGAATATCTCACTTGTTATAAAAAGAAATGTATTTATATCACTTATGGTTATGACCATTACTATAATTCCACAATTTGGTTGAATATCAGTGTCATAAAACTCATATAACACCAACAGCATCCACATATGAATATGATCCATACATGAACTCGATACCAAATAATTCTTGTACAGTTTTATTTGGAGTTATATTTTTATTATTATATATTATTAATATAGTCGTTCTTATTAAGTGACTGTTGAACTGTTGTACTCCATGTTTGTTTGTGTGTTATGTAGATGCTCTGGAGTTAAGTCTGGACCCCACGATGACTGAGTGGGAGCGAAGCAGAGAGCGAGATGAGTTCATGCGGGCTGCTGTGCTCTATAAGCCGAGTAACTCCTCGCTCTCCTCCCGCTTCACACGCGCCAAAACTGAGGACGACACTGACAGCGTGGAGGTTACACGAGATGAGGAGGTTAGTAGATCTGATTATAAATGCTTAAATTTGTAAAGATTTTCCTTGTACACAGACTTTATATACATTTAAAACAAGAATCTTTTGTCTTCATGCTCTATGTTGAGTTTGGTTTCATTAACAATAAACATACATTTGCGTAAAGCATCCATATTTGTCCATGTTGATTAGAGTATTAAAAACTTGAAATGTACTAATTTAAGATACATATTAACAGATAAAAATGTGTGAAGTTGCGATTAATCACGAGTTATTAATGCGATTAATATTAAATATATTAAATAATAATATACAGTATATATAAAATGTGTATGTGTTTTCAAGTTTAATAATAATAATAAAAAATGCGCTGAAAACGCGAGGCGGAGACTAAACAAACTTGCAACTACATTCCGCACATGAAAAGAATTGCATTCGGTACCGAAACGAAAGCCCTGTATGTGTACCGTCACACCCCTAATATACACTGGCGATCAAAATTAGAGAACAATGTATAAACAATTGAACAATTCTGAAATAATGTCATCTTCACTGCTCAACAGTTGAGGGAGTTTTTGTCCTGTCTATACCATGCTACCAGAACACCTTTTCCACAAAATAACTAAGGCATTTAAAAAAAAAACATTATTTTGCAGAAAACACACTGATCAAAATTAGAGAACACTTTCAGATACCTCCCAGTTATTGGTGTTAATCTGGCACCTGGTGCTAATTTCCTTGATTATCTGTCAACCCCTATTTAACTGGCAGCCTACCTTCCAGTTTCACTGACTCTGCAAGATGGTGGGCCGTTCTAAAGTGACTGAAAGCCTCCGGCAGCAGGTTGTCCAGATGAAGGCCAAAGGGATGACCCTATCAGCCATAGCAAGACAAGTTGGTTGTTCCAAATCGGTGATTTCAAGAATATTGAATCTTTACAACATCACAAACTTATTCAAGTCCGCCAAGAAGGCTGGTCGTCCACGGAAGACAAATACAAGAGAGGACAGGATACTGCGGAGGATCTCAATGGGCAATCGTTTCCACACTGCAGCTGGAATTGCTCACCAGTTCAGCGCTGAACAGGGTAAGGATCTGTCTCGTCATACAGTGTCTCAACGTTTAAGAGCATTTGGACTGAAAGACCACTCTGCAGTGACCAAACCTCTCATTAGCAGAAAGAATCAAAAGGCTAGACTAAGCATGTTGTGTGGACAGAGGAGAACTGGTCCAAATGTTCACTTCAGTGATGAAAGCAAGTTTAATTTATTTGGGTCCGATGGGAAACATTATGTTCGGCGACAAACTGGAGAAAGACTGAACCCAAAGTGTGTAAAGAAGTCAGTGAAAAGTGGAGGAGGAAGTGTCATGGTTTGGGGCATGTTTTCTGCAGCAGGAGTTGGGCCTCTTATACAGCTACTTGGCAGAGTGAATGCAAATGTTTATCAGAACCTTCTTCAACAACATATGGTTCCTTCCCTGCGTTCATCACCCAATCAGCCCGCAGTGTTCATGCAGGACAACGCTCCATGTCACACAGCAAAACGGGTAAAGCAGTTCCTTGAAACTGAAAACATTGAAATAATGACATGGCCTGCCCAGAGTCCTGATCTCAACCCAATAGAGAACCTCTGGAAAATCCTTGGCGACAAAGTTATGGCCAAGAAACCCACTACAGTCACCGAACTGTGGAGGAGACTGGAAGAATAGTGGACCAAAATCACACCAGAGCAGTGTGAGAGACTAGTGCTGTCCTGTGGC
>JAAIIK010000009.1:9560342-9589940 GCA_014706435.1 Silurus glanis
GCGCGCGTGCGTGTGTGTGGTTCCATGACATCCCAACCAGGGTGTATTCTCCTGCCCCATGCTCAGTGTTAACAGGGTATACTCCGTTTCAACTGATATAGTGCTTACTGTAGATGTGGCTTTTTGCTCATTCAGCGTGTCAATATATATATATTTTTTATGTATAGATACACATCGATCTTGTTAGAAGGTGTTAAATGGATCGTTATGGACTTGGCTCGGCCAAGTGCAGGAGAGCATAAGGGGAAAGAGGTTGGCAAAACAGAAGTGGGATAGACAGAGTGATGAGAAAAGTAGGCGGGAGTACAAGGAGATGCGGCAGCAGGTAAAGAGGGATGTGGCGAAAGCCAAGGAAAAGGCATATGAGGAGCTGTATGAGAGGTTGAACACTAAGGAAGGAGAAAAGGATTTGTACCGATTGGCCAGACAGAGAGATCGAGCTGGGAAGGATGTGCTGCAATTTAGAGCAATAAAGGATGGAGAGGGAAATGTGCTGACTAGTGAGGAGAGTGTGTTGAGAAGGTGGAGGGAGTATTTTGAGCAGCTGATGAATGAGGAAAATGTGAGAGAGAGAAGGTTGGATGATGTGGAGATCATGAAGGAGGAAGTATATAGGATTAGTAAGGAGGAAGTGAGAGCAGCGATTAAGAGGATGAAGAGTGGAAAGTCGGTTGGACCAGATGACATACCGGTAGAAGCATGGAGATGTTTAGGAGAGATGGCAGTGGAGTTTTTAACCAGATTGTTTAACAAGATTCTGGAAGGTGAGAGGATGCCTGAGGAATGGAGAAGGAGTGTGCTGGTACCGATCTTTAAGCATAAGGGAGATGTGCAGACCTGCAGTAACTACAGGGGAATTAAGTTGATCAGTCACACCATGAAGTTATGGGAAAGAGTAGTGGAAGCCAGGCTGAGAGAAGAGGTGACCATCTGTGAGCAACAGTATGGTTTCATGCCGAGGAAGAGCACCACAGACGCCTTATTTGCTTTGAGAATGTTGATGGAGAAGTATAGAGAAGGACAGAAGGAATTGCATTGTGTATTTGTGGATTTAGAGAAAGCGTACGACAGGGTGCCGAGAGAGGAGTTGTGGTATTGTATGAGGAAGTCAGGTGTGTCAGAGAAGTATGTGAGGGTGGTGCAGGACATGTATGAGGACAGTGTGACAGCAGTGAAGTGTGCAGTAGGAACGACAGACTGGTTCAAGGTGAAGGTTGGACTGCATCAAGGATCGGCCCTGAGCCCTTTCCTGTTTGCAGTGGTGATGGACAGGTTGACGGACGAGGTCAGACAGGAGTCTCCGTGGACTATGATGTTTGCGGATGATATTGTTATTTGTGGTGAGAGTAGTGAGCAGGTTGAGAAGAGCCTGGAGAGGTGGAGATATGTGCTGGAGAGAAGGGGAATGAAAGTCAGTAGGAGTAAGACAGAGTACATGTGTGTGAATGAGAGGGAGGGCAGTGGAGTGGTGCGGTTGCAGGTAGAAGAGGTGGCGAAGGTGGAGGAGTTCAGGTACCTGGGGTCAACAGTGCAAAGTAATGGAGAGTGTGTTAGGGAAGTAAAGAAAAGAGTGCAGGCAGGGTGGAGTGGGTGGAGAAGAGTGACAGGAGTGACAGGAGTGATTTGTGATAGAAGAGTATCTGCAAGAATAAAAGGGAAAGTTTATAGGACTGTGGTGAGACCTGCGATGTTGTATGGATTAGAGACAGTGGCAGTGAGTAAAAGACAGGAGGCGGAGCTGGAGGTAGCAGAGCTGAAGATGTTGAGGTTTTCGTTGGGAGTGACGAGGATGGACAAGATTAGAAATGAGTTTATTAGAGGGACAGCGCATGTTGGACGTTTTGGTGACAAGGTGAGGGAGGCGAGATTGAGATGGTTTGGACATGTGCAGAGGAGTGACATGAGTTATATTGGTAGGAGAATGCTGAGGATGGAGCCGCCAGGCAGGAGGAAAAGAGGAAGACCAAGGAGGAGGTTTATGGATGTGGTGAGGGAAGACATGCAGGTAGTTGGTGTGAAAGAGGCAGATGTAGAGGACAGGGTGGTATGGAGACGGATGATCCGCTGTGGCGACCCCTAATGGGAGCAGCCGAAAGAAGAAGAAGATGGACTTGTCTCGGCCGCCAGTGCGTCAGCGTGCAAGAACGCAAGCATGGACACAGAGTAGGACAGCAGGGATTTTGGACTTGTTTCAGTTTAAGCCTTAAACTAAAATGTAGCAAATGTTTGCGGAAGAAATTGAATTTCATCATTCTTCATCTGATCTTTACTTCAGCCATTAAAAACAACGGATTGTCATTTATATCTTGGCAACTGAAACATCCTGATAGTGCTTACTGTAGATGTGGCTTTTTGCTCATTCAGCGTGTCAATATATATTTTTTTATGTATAGATACACATCGATCTTGATAGAAGGTGTTAAATGGATCGTTATAGCATCTTAGGAAAATGTATTTGTTAATAATTTTTACAAAAATTATGCTATGCTAGTGCATCTCATGTCTTTAAGATTCATCAGATTTAGGTTTGTACTGGTAGGTCCTTCTTTCACTGGATAAAAGATCTGTTTTCTGTTGTGGTGCAGCTTCCACAGTTTTGATGTGGAGGAGTCGGGGGGATGCCGAGGAGACTGGCTGCTGCTTGGCCCTACGTGGAAAGAGGAGTATCGTGTATGTGGCTCGGCCCTGCCCCCTCCGTTCATCTCCTCCAGAGGTGCAGTGTGGCTCCACTTTCACTCGCAGACCAACAGCTCTGGACAGGCACAAGGCTTCCGACTTTCCTACATACGCAGTAAGTAAACATATTAGCTAGTTATAGGTTATAGAAAAGCTAGTTAGAGGAAACTAGCTTAAAAGGTTCAACAGAGTGGACCCAAAAATGTAAAGGTTTTAATTTTTATATTTGTATAAATGACCAACACTTCAATAGGAATGTTCAAAGTAAAATTCAAAAAGAAAATTCAAAAATTGCTAAAGAAATCTGTATTGTGTTCAAAATCCGTGTGTCCAAAACATTATATCTACATACTATTCCTTCCACAATGATTGGATTTAATTTATACACAAACATGTTAAAGTGATTTCTTTTCTTTTCATAATGAATGTACATAAAGCCATGCCTTATACATAGCCTTAGCCATGACTTCTACTGGAAAAAGTTTTGGAAATGCCTAGACAAGCGGTCACCGACATGGTGCCCGCCCTCAAGGACCACGAGTCGCCCGCGGGCCTTTTCTAAAAATAGCTCACCATAGCGCCACTTACCAGTGAGCTGCATCTAATTTTTTGTTGCTATTCTTTTTTAAATCACACTTGCATTGGTGTGAATTTGAAAATGACAATATATATATAAAAAAAAACTTTAAAAAATGTTTCATATTAGATTAGAGCTAGCTGGTCTCCAAGTTGATTTTTGTATGTTACATAATTTATCATCTGTACAAACATGATGCAACATGGTGCATGATTTGTTAAAAATTGTTAGTGGCTAGTGAAAATGTTGTAGAAGTGATTTGAAAATGTAAAAAAAACTTGCAGAGATTTATAGAAATACAGTTTTAAATATTGCTATTTATCTGTTTCCTACCTTGTTAAATCATTATTGATAATTATTGTGAGAAATCGTTAACATGATCAGTGTCTTCACGTAGATGAATATCATTAATTATAAATAATAACATATAATTAAAGGTAAATTGAGCAAATTTGTTATTTCAGAAGTGTGTATCAAACTGGTAGCCCTTCACATTAATCGGTACCCAAGAAGTAGCTCTCAGTTTCAAAAAGGTTGGTAACCCCTGGCCTAGACTGTACCATTTTTGAGAGATGTTCCTTTTTACACAACAAAGTCATTCAAAGGTATAAAGATTTACTTTGAACAAACACATTTAATATAAATGTGGTATAAAGTATTTTCATTGAAAAATCCTCCCTTAGCATGAATAACAGCTTTACACACTCTTGGCATCCAGACAGTTTGTTTCTCCAAACATTCAGCTGAAACACTGTACCTTGCTTCTTGTAAAACTTGCCATGATCTTGTGAAACAGTTCAATTACCAGGTTATTATTGTTTTTTTTACAAATAAAGCACTGCTGAATTGAAATTGACTTTGTGGTGTACAGATTATGCAGTGTATTTACTGTGTGTGTGTGTGTGTGTGTGTGTGTGTGTGTGTGTGTGTGTGTGTGTGCGCGCGCGCGCGCGCGCAGGTCGTCTGGGAGAGAGCAGCTGTGAGAGTGATGAGTATCTGTGTGGTAATGGGAAATGTGTGCCACGTTCCTGGCGCTGTAACAGTCTGGACGAATGTGGAGACAACACAGATGAGAGAAACTGCATTGGCCCACCCACACCTGCACGGACCAGCCTGTGCGGCCCGGGTACGGTAGAGTGCAGCCTCGCCCAGTCGACCCGTTGCCTGCCCTCAGCATTGCGCTGTAACGGTGTACATGACTGCCCTGATGGCTCTGACGAAGCTCAGTGTCCTGACATGGTGTGTGGAAAACGGCTAGCCAACTTCTATGGCATGTTTGCCTCACCTGATTTCTTCAGGGCAAACCGCAGCACTGGCACAGACCTCTACTGCACCTGGTTCCTGGACACACAGGTTATTTTAATTATACATCACAAAATAATCACATGAATGTTACAAATATTTTACATTTATGTTTATTTTATATAAATCAGGGACATTTGGGGACTAAACCCTAAAATAAATAGAAATTATATATAAATCTACCCCTATGTATCTATGTATCCAGGGATGGGCAGTATTTATGATACATGTATTTCAAATATAAAATAGGATTTTGTAATTTGTATTTGATAGGGTTGACAAAAATAGCTTTTTGTATCAAAATACTGTAGTGTTTTGTATTTTTATAGTTTTAAATTACTGTAAAATGTCCACATGATGACATCATAAAAAATTGGCCTCTGATTGCTGCATACTCAAACTTTTGAGATCAAAACAGGAAATTGATCCATATAAAAAAAAGGTGGTGAAGGTAAGAAACATGCAGGCTGCCAGCTTTTAAATAGGTGTCCAATCATTAAAACATTTTTTAATTGTCGAATATTGTACCCTAATTGAAGTAGCAATTTAGTATGATTATGATTTTGCACACCATTTCATTAATGACACCATAATATATTATTATATTTATGATTCACAATCCAATGATTAATTAGTTAGAAACTATTTGCTATGAATGCCGATGCCATCAGATGCCTTCTTGTGAATAACTGGTTTGTCATTGACTCAGTGTTGCTGATGCGAAGTAGCTCTTTGTTACCAAACACCAAGTAACTGAATTAGTATACAATTATGAGTCATTCGCAAACTGTTCAACAATAAACTGTTGGTTACTTTAAAACTAACCTTCATCTGGGAGATCACAGGGAAATGTATGTAAATATCTGATCCGTTAACTGGTTGCATATGTGCGTAATTCTGCCTGAGAAAAGTTGTTGCTATCTGTGTAATGGTTAAGGAATAGAGCAAATTTCCAATTGATGGAAGGTTCACCAAGAAATTTCATGCTCCTATGTACAAAGTTTTTCATATTTTTTAAATATGAAAAGTAGTTTTTATTTTGATACATGGTGTGGATGCTGTATTTTGTAGTTTATTTTAATACACTTAAAGTTAAATACATTTACTATACATATTGTTGTTTTTCATACAATTATTTATTATCACGTGTTCTTACATTCACCTCTTTTAGTATTTATTTACTCTTGTGTACACACACATGCGCACACACACATTGTGTGCAGGACCCGAAGCCTCTGCTGCTGCGGTTGGACCTGCAGTTGGGAGCAGGAGACTCTGTGCGTGTGTATGATGGTCTCGGGGAACGAGTCGAGCGTCTGCTACAGAGTCTCACACACCACAACAATCAACGTTCAGCTGTGTTGGAGTCCTCGCAGGGGCAGATGAGTGTCCTGTACCATGCCAAACCACACAGCCAGGGGCATGGCTTCAACGCCTCATACCAGGTGAGATCCAGGGGCACCTTCCTCTTTAACTGTGGAGATAAACGAGTGTGTGGGAAATATTTAAAAAAATAATGTATTGTTTTTCTTAGACTGTGGTGGAGGTGGGGTTAGGTAATAATAAAATCTATAGTTGAAAGCCATTTAACTTGGCAGAATGCATAGACATAAAAGTTTTAAACTCTAAATGTACGTTTATTCCTGAGTGATTACAGGCTCAGGGCTGTGTTCTGGATTTCTAATTAGCTAAAAATGTATCAGGTTGTGATTTGTTGTACCTTCTGAGATGGTGGTATAAATTAGTTTTTTTTACCACAAGAGGTTTTTTGGCACATTTAGCAGCCAGAGGTAGAAGCGTGTCTGTCTTCCTGAAGCCAAAATATTTGCAGCTCTTTCCGTTTTGTTTTGTTGCAAGATTGTTGTCACTTGTTTTGTTAGATTCACATACAGTGGTGTGAAAAAGTGTTTCTGATTTCTGATTCTGGTGTCCTGATTTCTTATTTTCTTTTGCATGTTTGTCACACTTTAATGTTTCAGCTCATCAAACTAATTTTAATATTAGCCAGTCTTTGTGAATGCGGTGTTATTTAAATTGAATGATTAGCATCACATATAGAAACCAGACCATGATAACCTGTTATTGAACTTTGACTCTTCTATAACCTTCAGGTGAAAGGTTACTGCTTCCCCGGTGAATTCCCGTGTGGTCCGGACGAGGGCTGTTACTCTCAGCATCAGCACTGTGATGGTTACTGGCATTGCCCGAGTGGCAGAGATGAGGAAGGGTGTGCTCTGTGTGCTTCAGGTCAATACCCATGCCAGGGGGCCGGAGGTGTGTGTTACTCGGCTCACGAGCGCTGCGACAATCAGAAGCAGTGCCCAGATGGCTCGGATGAGAAAAACTGTTTCACCTGCCAGCCGGGAACATTCCACTGTGCCACTAACCTGTGCATCCTGGAGACGTGGCGCTGTGATGGCCAGGAGGACTGTGCTGATGGCAGTGACGAACACGAGTGCCAGGCTGCAGTGCCACGCAAAGTGATCACGGCAGCGTTGATCGGAAGCCTCGCGTGTGGCTTGCTGCTCGTCATCGCCCTCGGTTGCGCTTTCAAACTCTACTCACTCAGAACGAGGGAGTATCGGTGAGACACCATCTGTTCAGTTCTTAGTTCGTAGGCGCTTAGTCAGGTTCCCATTTACAAATGTTATGAAGATGTATAAAGTGACATGACCAACATGTTTATTTAGATACTGTATATAAATTAACTTAATGTCGTCAAAGTGTGATTAATCAAGTTTCTGTTAGCACGTCTGATTATTTTCCTATAACGGCACATCCTGATGTGTTCTATTGACGTCTTCATATACCACAGCAAGAGGACTGTTATGTCATCAAACTATTATAAATAATAGCCAGTCTATTGCTTTGTTATTTAAATTTGATGATTAGCATCACATATAGAGAACAGACCATGATGTGACCATGACCATGACCAAAAAAATGGCTGTTAGAACTGTAATGTTAGAATTATTTAAAAAAATTACATTACTCATTTTTTATCCATTTCTAGTAGTTTAGTATTCTGGAACAATAGGAAAAACAAGTTAGCTCCTGTTATCACTTATGTTATAGCATCTACAAGCAATGCCTATCTCTTATATCTCTATGAAAGCAACAATTTGAGTGAATTCATAAATACAAATCATGTGAGTTGCAGCGGGAGATACTGTCGGAGTTGCTAATAGGGACAAATTAATCAAGGACTTATGACCAGAATTAAGAAAAAAATAAATAAATAAAAAATAAATAAATAAATAAATCGGTAAAAAGTAATATTAAGCAACAGACTATTTTAGATGAGGTCAGGTGACATGTGACAGGTAACTCATCACAAATAAAAATAGATTTGACTGATAGACATTTAATTATAACTTTTTTTCAATATAATAGTCTGTATTTGCAATTTCAAACATTTAACTTGTATAGTGTGTCTAAAGTCTCTTTCTGTCTCTCTATCTCACACTTACACTCACTCTCATCTCCCACTCTCTTCCCTGCCCGCTCTCTTTCTATCATTACATCACTCTTCTCTCTTCTTACCATCTGTTCACATCACCTCTCCTCTTTCATCATCCTTTTTTCCTGTTGATTCAATTTGTGTCAAGAGAGAAAATATACACACACTTTCTTTTTTCTCTCTGACTCACTCACTCACTCACTCACTCACTCACTCACTCATTCTCTCACACAGATACAGGCCTCGTAGCATCCACAGTGATGACAAATGAGAGCAAGCATTAGTCAATAAGTGCTAGAGCTGTTCAGATGATGCAGCATCACTGCTCTGAGTCGGGATTTACATCACTGATGTGAAATGCAAGAGAGAGAGAGATAGAGAGAGAGACAGAGAGAGAGAGAGAGAGAGATAGAGAGATAATGTTCCCTGGTGGTCTAGTGGTTAGGATGCGGCGCTCTCACCGCTGTGGCCCGGGTTCGATCCCCGGTCAGGGAACCAACCCCAGCCACTCTTAGTGCTGGTCCCAAGCCCGGATAAATGGGGAGGGTTGCGTTAGGAAGGGCATCCAGCGTAAAAACGTGTACCAAATTAAACATGCGGAGGATCCGCTGTGGCGACCCCTAACGGGAGAAGCCGAAAGAAAGTTTTATTACATATTTATTGAGCATATGCTTTTTTTTTTCCATTTTATGTTTTGTTCTATTTCTGTTGCTCTGTAGTTGTATGTTGCAATCACAATACAAAATTGTCATGCCAATGAAGCACACATTGATTTCTTGGCAGACTGAGAAACAGAGAGAGGTAGAGTGAGAAATGGAGAGAGACAATTATAAAAAAATTTTAGAAACATAGAATGTATGAGAGATGGAAATAAAGAGACAGAGAAGGAAGTCAAACATGACTAAAAGCACAAACAAAATAAAATGTGGCCAAGACACAGAGCGAATTCACTGCGAATTTGGACATTGATATAAAATGAGGTCTTTCGGTTTCATATGGAAACAGAAAGACTAATTCACAGTGCAGCAAAACAATTGGTTAATGTCCTGAGAGCACCGTTGCTAAGCAACCGCTAAATGTGAACACAGCATAAACTAGTAAATGATATTTATATGAATAATCGGAGGTCCGAATGATGGGATAAATAAAATCAATAATTCTTTTTTTTTTTTATGTATTGCACTTTTAACAATGAACATTGTCCCAAAGCAGCTTTAGATAGATAAATAAATTGCGAATATACATTTTTAATTCACAAATTAGTCCTTAGGTTTATCAATAATGAGCAAGCCAGATGTAACAGTGGCAAGGAAAAGCTCTGTAAGATTATATGAGAAAGAAACCTTGAGAGGAACCGATTCAAAAGTGAACCCATCCTCATCTGGGTGAGAATAAATGTCCGTTCATTATAGTTCCATCATCAACTGTTTCCTGATGGACACTTGAATGCAAAATGGTTCATGGCAATTGTGGACAAACGAGGCAAATCATTTATATTCATTAGTTTAAATCCATTCTAGAAACTCCTATTTGAGGTACCAACAAATTGCCTGCACCTTCATCTTAAAGTAGGTGTGGCAGATCATAAGAGAGAAACAATTCTGTGGATTTCAATGCTAAAAATAAATAGAAGCATTTTATATCTTGTGTAATTTCATTGGGGGTCAGTGTAGAGTGGTTAAGAAACCAAGGCTATGGTTATATCTTCTGGTTTTAGTAAAGAATCTTGATGCTGCTTTCGGGAGCTTGTTTATGCACTTACTAGAATATTCAGGCAAAAAGGTATTGCTATTTACATTTAAAACCTAAAGCTAACAAGAACATGAACTATTTTTTTTTATCATGTAATGACATCATATTTTTAGCAACATTTCTGACATCCTAGTAAAATAGATCTACATGTGCTTGGAAGGAGAGACTGAAGTCCATAATCATATCAAGGTCTTTTACTGCTGCGCATAAAACAAAGACCATCTAGAGATATTATCTAATCAGAAAGGAAACGTATCAGAATGAAATAAAAGGAAGTTAACAAACCTCCACTGTCTAATATCCTTTACACATTCCTCAACATTAATAAGCTAGTGTCTATCGTCTGTCTATGCTGAAATATGCAACTGTGTATCATCAGCACAACAGTGGAATCTAATAAAATAATTTATAGAGTAAGAGAATGAAGCATAAAACAGATCCCTGCAGAGCATCAAACTTTACCTTAGTAACTGTAGACAAGTCAGCACTTACATGTACAAACTGAATGATCAGTCATATAAGACCTGATTCAGGACTGTTCCCTTATCTCCAACAATATTTTCTATATTATCAAAGAGAATATTCTCATCAGTGGTGTCAGAAGCAACACTAAGAAACACAAGTAAAGAGATACTGCCCTGATTAGAGGCATTTATTTCTTTAACCAGTGCAGGCTCTGTAATTTAGATCTTCGTCTTTTTTCGGCTGCTCCCATTAGAGGTCGCCAAAGTGGATCATCCGTCTCCATACCCCTCTGTCCTCAACATCTGCCTCTTTCAAACCAACTACCTGCATGTCTTCCTTTACCACATCCATAAACCTCCTCCTTGGTCTTCCTCTTTTCCTCCTTCCTGGTGGCTCCATCCTCAGCATTCTCCTACTGATATACTCCATGTCCCTCCTCTGCACATGTCCAAACCATCTCAATCTCGCCACCCTCACCTTGTCTCCAAAACGTCCTACATGCGCTGTCCCTCTAATAAACTCGTTTCTAATCCTGTCCATCCTCGTCACTCCCAACGAAAACCTCAACATCTTCAGCTCTGCTACCTCCAGCTCCACCTCCTGTCTTTTACTCAATGCCACTGTCTCTAAACCATACAACATCGCAGGTCTCACCACAGTCCTATAAACTTTCCCTTTCACTCTTGCAGATACTCTTCTATCACAAATCACTCCTGACACTCTTTTGCACGTACCTCCAACATTCCAGGCTC
This sequence comes from Silurus glanis, assembly GCA_014706435.1. Taxonomy (NCBI): domain Eukaryota; kingdom Metazoa; phylum Chordata; class Actinopteri; order Siluriformes; family Siluridae; genus Silurus; species Silurus glanis. The sequence goes on from JAAIIK010000009.1 coordinate 9,571,327, forward strand.
TTCTCAACCTGCTCCCTACTCTCACTACAAAAATTACAATATCATCCGCAAACATCATAGTCCATGGAGACTCCTGTCTGACCTCGTCCATCAACCTGTCAAGCTCTGTAATTTAGATAAGAGTTGTAAATATAAGCTGTAATATATAAAGTTTCAGTAAGGAAAATGGGAGATTGAGAGCGGAATAGAATATTTTTTTAAATGCTGTTGCATTTCATGAACTAATTTCTAGATAAAACATTGGTCTGTGTATCTCCACAGAGCTTTTGAAACCCAAATGACTCAGTTGGAGGCGGAATTTGTTCAAAGGGAAGCTCCACCCTCATATGGTCAGCTGATTGCACAGGGTCTTATCCCACCTGTAGAGGATTTTCCTGCTTATAATCCTGCTCAGGTAAATAATTTATACCCAGCTACACACATCTACATGTTCAAAATGCACACACAGACACATACGCATCTAGACAAACAAAACCCTCCAAAACATGCAGGGTTAGACAGTAGCAGTTAGCAGTTTAACTAAACTACATCAAGGTAAACAATAAATATGAAATGAAATTGCCCAACATACTAATTAAATATTTTTGGCAAGTAAAAAAAAACAAAACAGCAATTAATGTTTGCTGCCATTGTACTAACATAAACACCAACTCTGACTGGCTATTGTGAAAGAGAAAGAGTGGTGAAGGTCAAAGAAATGGCATAACGTAAACTTATAATGGTGTCTTATTAAGTTACAGCCATCAGAGCTTTCTATAGTGCCAAATTGTATCACCTCTGAATGCTGCAGGATTGAACATTTATCTCCTTACTGACTGATTTGCATTCACAATGAGTAGGCAGAGACTGTCTCTATGGAAACGGAAGATGTATTGCCAATTGATTGACAGGTTCTCTCAGTGGACAGAGGAGTGACTAATGGACACAAACATTTTCCATAGTGTTGAGTCAAGACACATAACCATGTGTGTCTGGATCGTGAAACGACAACGCTCAAAGACCAGTTTTTATACTAACTGACTTTATGAAGAGGTTCAGCTGGAAGTAGCAGCGGTCATGTTTGCGTGCAACGGTTCTGAGAAGATCTCTCTTGGCATAATTAGCACCCTACAGTTCATCACATGGACTTCAAGTTCTCACTGAGTCGATTTTACTTCCTCAGACTTGTTTCGTTTTTTCATGGTACAGTGCTAACAAGGCCTCATGTGTTCCAGCTTGTGCTTGTTAGTGTCCTCCAGCCATGTTGTTGGTTTTACACTCTTCCATCTCACTGCTCAATGCAGTTTGAAGACTCAGATGATTCATTGGAGCTATACTGTATGGTCTTGCATGCCTTCAGGTCCAATTCGCTGTGTATCACCATGGTTTCATCTTATCCTGTCATATTTGACTTCTCATTAAACGTGCATAAAGACATTACAAAGTAAAATAAGGCTTGGATGAATGTATCAGCTATGTCTTTAAGTGTGCATTGCTGGTATGGTTAGCATGCAAACGGAGCATGTAACGTAAATTAAACTTAAATATATATTTTAAACACAGTCTATAAATCATATAGTGGGATGGAGGATACATGTTTAGAAATTTTGAAACAGGTGATTAGACACTTATTATTCTGAACATAAGCACACAAATCTATTCTGTTCATCTTTATTAGTTTGCTTGATTATGCTCCTGAAATTAATCATTTGCTCTCCAAATATTTGTATGTAAAATTTTTCTCCCTCTGTCTCAGGCATCCGTTCTTCACAGTCTCCGATCGGCCATGCGGAGACAGATGAGACGTCATTCTTCCCGCCGGATGGCATCGCGCCGTCGTCTGGGTCGCCTTTGGAGCCGTCTGTTCCAGCGTGGGAGTCGGCTGCGTGGTCATATACTCCTCCTTACCCCACCTGGGCGCGCACACACTCTCTCACAGACACACCCTCTGATGTCTGGTCACACAAACGTCAGCTCTCGGACTGGGAATAGCTACCAGTTTGCTGTAGAGGGGCAGAGCGGAGAGTGGGTGGACCTGCAGGCTCACACCGAGGCTTTGTGCTTAGCCGAAAATGGGTCACCAGAGTCATCACCCACGTCACCAGCACTGCTACACTCCACCTCCGACACACTGGAAGATGAAGATGATGGTAACGACGATGATGCTCGTAACCAAGCATCGTATCTTAGACCCAGAGATGAGCGCAGGTCACGTGGAGCTCCACGTCGACCCTCACGTCTACCATTTCAATCACAAACGTCCAGGAGGGTCGTCCAGGGACTCGTGGCAGAACTGGGAGCTGCACCAGTTACCCACTACTCCATACTGGGAATATCTCCTCTGTCCACGCCTGAGTCTCTGACGTCATCCAGCAGCCAGAATGAGGAGGATATAACTTCACCGACACGCACCGATCCCTGCTTTAACACTCAGTCACAGTCTGCCTTCACACATTCAGCAGTTAGAGATAAAAGTATAATGCACAATGAGATACAAAGCAGACACTCTAGCAGTGACGAAGACGAGGACAATGTTCTGTTTATGCGTTGAAGGGCCGTCTTCATCTGCTTTTAAACCTTTTACATCTTTCACAGGAATCCTGCTTAAACAAATTTGTGCAAAAAAACGAGAATTCTATTATGGCATTGTTTTTATCAGATACGTAACAATGTAGAATCTATATTTTGCAAACGGAAAACTGTAGAGACATGATGAGTCGAAGGTGTGTGCAGGCATGTGCTGGGAAAATGGAACATACAGTACGAGCGTGGTCATGATTTCTGTAGAATTGTGTGGGATTGTATGAATTGTTTCTGCAGGAGCATGTGGGACGTGTTTACAAAATATGGAAGCTACTGGGTGGGTCACAGTTCCTGAAGGAGCATGTGGGCATGGTTAGAATTGTAGGGGTGTGGGGGGCATGGTCAATGTCTCTATAGGGGCTTTTGGGTGTGGTCATTGTTGTTGCAGGGACATATGGGTGTGGTCCCAGTTTGTACAAGACACGAGTGTGTTTGTTGTTTGTGTAGAAATAAGTGGGTGCAGTCGTTTTTACAGGTGCATGTGGGTGTGGTGATTGATTCTGCAGGGATATCGAGGTGTGTGGTTACAGTTTCTTTAAGAGAAAGAGATTTTACAGATGCATGATGGTGGGATCAAAGTTTTAACAGAAGCATATGAGGGCACGATCATTGTTTCAGGTGGCCATGCTTACCATGTTTTTGAAGATGCAGATAACTTATCTCCAGGTGCGTCACTTTACAGACATGAACCTGAACGTGTGAGGAACATGAGCATTAGTAAAATCTAATAAAATTTGCACATTAGCTTAAAAAATTATATCCAATGCAGTGCTCATTCTTATCACAAGCCATTATATCGGTCACACTTTGAGTTTTAGGATTGAAATCTAGGATATTATTTAAAGGTGTATAAAGTGGATTAACTACGTGTGCCATTAGTGATGTTTCAAGACTGAATCTTTCTAAAAATGCTTAGTCATGGCTAAGAGTGGTGTGTAAGACTCTCTTTAGGGGAGCAGAGATCTCAGGGATGTATGTGCTGGTTTCTGGAAGAATGTATCTTTATATTTATATCAATATGTGTTTCTGATCAGCTTGTGGCTAAAATGTGGTGATTTGAGGATGCAGGTTTTTTTTTTTTGTAAGCAGCAGTTAGAAATAGGACAAATTCCATATATCAAAGAGGAAAAAAAAAGAATCTGTTGCAAAAGGAATGAAAATACAGACTTGGACATGCAGACACAACTTGGCACACTGTCTTAATTTATTAAAGTATTCGTTCCAACACACGCTGCTTGAGAGAAAATTACAACCCAGTAGAACATGCTGAGATTTAGTGTTCGAACTCTCCTCCACCTCTACTATCATCATCAACATCATCGTCATTAACACACCATTGGAAAATCTTTTGGAAGAATGCTGTTCAACACTTCCAGGATAAAGAATTGATGCAGAGGAGCATCACAGCTGTTCTGATGGACTCTATACTGTTTTTTTTATTTGTTACCCCTCTATAAAAAAATATACCTCGGATTTGATTTTCTTCCGTCTGGAACGTTTCTGGAAGTAAAAAGTGTGAAAGGTTGAGCAATAAGGGACTGACTTGAAACTGTGAGAGGAACATATTTCATTTTTGCTTCCTCTTTTATGTGGGTTTGTTATTGTGGCCATATCTTGGGGATCTGCTGGGAATCTTTAAGTTACATGGCTATTTAGTCTAAATGAAAACATTGAACTGTTTATCAGTACAAAGCCATTTATGATTACTGATTTCTTTTTATTGTTTTGTCTGTTAAATGATACCTTTACTAATTTAAAGATGGTGAGATAAAGTGCCAATACAGACAGAATGAACAGAGCAAATACTGAATGTTTTGAGCATGAAAAGATTTTCGGAATTGATGTGCCACTGGAGAAACCACTGCTGCTAAGTTACGTAAGACCAAGCCTTTACTTTTGTGGAATTCTTTTGTCCTTGGCTCTTTTACGTAGATTCTACTCAAAAATGTAATTAAAACATTTCTTCAAGAGTTCGAGGCCTTTTACCAACGTCCTTGTAAGTTGTCTTTCATCAAGACTTCTTGTCTTTTCTGTTGTTCATCTATTTTCATCTGTCATCACGCATATCAGGTGTCTGGATAATTTGCATGACAGCAATGATATACTTATGTAAATGCAGATTACTCCCCTTTTGCAAAAATCTATTGTATAAAATGATAACACTTATAAAGTCCATTCTTACAAGTGAAACCGATTTTAAAATAAATAGAAAATTAAAAGAAAACTAGAAAGATTTCCCCGTTGCTCTTAATATTCAGAAGGTCAACTCGTAAAAAAAAAAAAAAAAAAAAAAATTATTTCAATTTCACAGAATGGAGGGAAGGCTATTTAAGTGCCAATAATTCATAAAAATTTCATGAGGAACAGACAAGGAAAGATGAGAGATGAGAGCTAACCTTCCTTTGAGTTAAATTATCCCTGAGTTACAAGAAGAATGAAGACAAGAAAAGTGTGTGTGTGCGTGCGTGTGTGTGTGTGTGTGTGTGTGTGTGTGTGTGTATTTCCAGTGGATAAACATTTTGGCCATTTTAAATAAAAGTTTTTGTTATGCTTGTGATATAAATTGTCAATAATCTAGAAATGTAATTAGATGGCAATAATAATGGACTGGTAGTGATTTCACGTCGTTCTGAAAGCTTTGCATTTCCAAATGCATCTGATTCAGATTTCACATCGTTCAAGTTCATAAAAAATCCTTTTATTTCTTGTGTAAAGATACTGTTTTGTAAAAATCAACCTAACTAAGGTTAGAAAAAACCCATCATCAACAACAACACAATCTATGAAGTGTTTAGTTGGAAAAACATAATTAAGAGTTCAGATAATTAAGCAGTTGTCAGTTTGTTCGGAGTCAGAAGTTTAATTCGATGTTTAAATAGATAATGTTTGCTGGACCTCTTTGATGCAGCAAGATACAGTTATGTTCAAAATAATAGCAGTACAATGTGACTAACCAGAATAATCCAGGTTTTTAGTATATTTTTATTGCTACGTGACAAACAAGTTACCAGTAGGTGCAGTAGATTCTCAGAAAACAAACAAGACCCATCATTCATGATATGCACGCTCGTAAGGCTGTGCAATTGGGCAATTAGTTGAAAGGGGTGTGTTCAAAAAAATAGCAGTGTGGCATTCAATCACTGAGGTCATCAATTTTGTGAAAAAACAGGTGTGAATCAGGTGGCCCCTATTTAAGGATGAAGCCAGCACTTGTTGAACATGCATTTGAAAGCCTGAAATGGGTCGTTCAAGACATTGTTCAGAAGAACAGCGTACTTTGATTAAAAAGTTGATTGGAGAGGGGAAAACCTATAAAGAGGTGCAAAAAATTATAGGCTGTTCAGCTAAAATGATCTCCAATGCCTTAAAATGGAGAGCAAAACCAGAGCGACGTGAAAGAAAACGGAAGACAACCATCAAAATGGATCGAAGAATCACCAGAATGGCAAAGGCTCAGCCAATGATCAGCTCCAGGATGATCAAAGACAGTCTGGAGTTACCTGTAAGTACTGTGACAGTTAGAAGACGTCTGTGTGAAGCTAATCTATTTTCAAGAATCCCCCGCAAAGTCCCTCTGTTAAAAAAAAGACATGTGCAGAAGAGGTTACAATTTGCCAAAGAACACATCAACTGGCCTAAAGAGAAATGGAGGAACATTTTGTGGACTGATGAGAGTAAAATTGTTCTTTTTGGGTCCAAGGGCCACAGACAGTTTGTGAGACGACCCCCAAACTCTGAATTCAAGCCACACTACACAGTGAAGACAGTGAAGCATGGTGGTGCAAGCATCATGATATGGGCATGTTTCTCCTACTATGGTGTTGGGCCTATTTATCGCATACCAGGGATCATGGATCAGTTTGCATATGTCAAAATACTTGAAGAGGTCATGTTGCCTTATGCTGAAGAGGACATGCCCTTGAAATGGTTGTTTCAACAAGACAATGACCCCAAACACACTAGTAAACGAGCAAAGTCTTGGTTCCAAACCAACAAAATTAATGTTATGGAGTGGCCAGCCCAATCCCCGGACCTTAATCCAATCGAGAACTTGTGGGGTGATATCAAAAATGCTGTTTCTGAAGCAAAACCAAGAAATGTAAATGAATTGTGGGATGTTGTTAAAGAATCATGGAGTGGAATAACAGCTGAGAGGTGCCACAAGTTGGTTGACTCCATGCCACACAGATGTGAAAAAAACTGTGGTCATACAACTAAATATTAGTTTAGTGATTCACAGGATTGCTAAATCCTAGAAATAAAAATGTTTGTACAAAATAGTTTTGAGTTTGTACAGTCAACGGCATACACTGCTATTTTTTTGAACACACCCCTTTCAACTAATTGCCCAATTGCACAGCCTTACGAGCGTGCATATCATGAATGATGGGTCTTGTTTGTTTTCTGAGAATCTACTGCACCTACTGGTAACTTGTTTGTCACGTAGCAATAAAAAAATATACTAAAAACCTGAATTAATCTGGTTAGTCACATTGTACTGCTATTATTTTGAACATAACTGTACCTCTGATAGATAAAACTTAATGATGCTTAATCACATTTCCTTTTAAAATCTATATTTTGCTTGATCAAAATAAAACTGAACTAAAGATAAAAGAAAAAAAGCAAGTCTCTGTTACACCATTTTATGTAATTTAAACTCATCCCCTAGAAAAATGTAGTAATTAAATGTATAAGAAAAAAAAAAAGAAAAAAAGCTGAGCTCGTAATGCAGCAATCACATTGTCCCCTGAATTCTGAATATTAGTAAAATGTCGGTGAAAATGTTTTAGTTCCACTTCCACGTGTGTGTGTGTGTGTGTGTGTGTGTGTGTGTGTGTGTGTGTATACACCAGGTGTGGATGTGTGTGCACGTTGCCCAGTGTCATATCCAGAATGTATTTCCAGTGTTCCCAGTATCCACTGCCACCCTTTCAGGAGTGAAAAAGTAAAGGTTTAAGAAAGTTTAAATTAATGCTTGTTAAAATATACTACAATACACTATCAGGTGCCTCAAAATTTAAATGATCTAAATTAATTTAAACGTATTCTTTATTAATGTAGCTCTTTAGGTAGAATTAGCATTGATGCTAAGCACCTATTTTTGCTAAATGTACACTCAAAAACAGTTACAATATCAGCTAATGCTGATACTGATCTATGCAGGTTTTACTGAAATGAAATAATTACCTTTGAACACAGAAATATGTATTTCCCATTAAAGAAAAGTGTATTATATTTTAATGTGATTATATTTTGTATTAGGGTAAGATATTACTATACTACTAATTTACTACTGTTAAATTATAACTAATATCCAGCAGTGACTTAAGTTGCAAATCACACATAAATAGACACTGGGTCACTACATGTAACAAAAATAAAAAGCCAGCAGAGGGCAGCAGAGATTAATGTGAAATGTCCAGACAAATTTACCAGGATTTTTCATTTCCTAAATAAATGAGTCACTCAGACATACAGCTCAATAAAATAAGAGGGGCTATGGATCCTATGTAAACCTTTTAAAGAGGGAGTGTGTCAATAAGTCTGTGCTCTATTTAGGAAAAGAGCACAGATTCACATAATTTATTTATTCAGATCCAAATACTGATTTATGTGATTTCCATGTAAATAGATTGAAATCAAATTAGATTTAAATCATGTGCTTACATTAAAAAGAAATCCTGTTTGACACAGTGTGCTCCAAATAAAGTGTTTTAACTAATAAAAATGATTGGAACCAATCTTATTTGTAAGCAATACTTTGAATTCATAACAACATGCTTCTCAGATATATATTGAGTATATTGATGTGTGTCTATAGTCAATAATAACCAAACAACAGCTAAACGTTTGAATTAAATTTATTGTGCTATGTTTGTTACACATACCCATCTTTGACAGTGGAAAAGTACATATTTATAGCACACACCTTCAATGTGTAACTTAGCTGGCAACAGGAACGCTGTCTCTCTTTCAGGAATAATATTTACATGTTTCTATTTGTCTGAATGAAGCACTTGGTGTCTGAGGCAGAGAAAACAAGAGTTGGTGTCAGAAGCATCTCGCCCTTTTAAAATGAAAACTAAATAAATTCTACACTGGCCAATAATTATATCATTGTTCAAAAAAAAAAAGAGAGAGAGGGAGGTTTAATAGCTTTAGTTGGGTATAGGATGAAACTGGTGTGTACAGTCATAGAAAAGTTCATTCTAAGTGCTGATGTGAGACAGGAGGCTCTGGGAATAGATCACAGATGCTCCATTAAGGATATCTTGCTGATTTATTCATAGTTGAGAAACATGCAACGGCAACAATTTCTGAAATTGTCCCATATTAACTTTCATAGTGACAGTGAGGAGGCTGACTGACCTGAGTGCACAGAGCAGTAGCAGTGTTTAAAATGAACTGTGAATTGCATACAAAGTGATTCACCGGTGTAAAGGAGTGACATGAGCATGCATAAGAGCAGTTCACTTACAAGAGCACTGAACACTATTGACTGTCTCCTGTCTCCTCACCAGGCAGGGTTTATGCTCTGCTTCACTTAAGATACAATTCAAGACCTGTTTTTTAATGTCCACATTCAATTCAATGTCTGTCTGTCTTCACACTTGTATACAAGATGCTTCCATAAAATCTTGAACATGACACTAAGCACAAATTAGAAGATAAACACAACAAAATGAAAGGCTCCATGATGCACATTTCAAAAGCAGTATCAGTACTGACTAGAGTGAATGTTAAGATGTGAAATATGTTTCAGAGGAATGTCCCTTTTGACGCCCAAGAATATTGATTACATTTCTTCGAATACAGCACAGCAAACAAATATTAAATAATCAGTATTTTACACACATTTTGAATTATGTCTTTAAAATCGTGATGAGAAGACACGTGGCCAAGTTACTGGGATTGCACAGGCAGTGAGGTTAATGCAGCAAGTTTCTATATAACTTAAAAAAAAAAACATTAATAAACCATTAAAGTGATTAAACCTCTGTTTGCATAGATACATTATAATGGCTCATTAATTGGGATTTGGTTAATAAATCTTATATTTAAGTGACTTTAAACCTGATGGTTGAATGGGTAAGTGCTGCAGTTCAATTCATGTTCATCAGGTGTCCTTAATACAAACTCTGTTCCACTTTCATGGCTTCTTTTGTGTCTAAATGATAAAATAGATATGGTTAAAAAGAACATCTTACAAACTACACAATTAATATGCCAAATTACACAAATTTAAATATGTTCCTATGCAGCATAAAATTATAATATTTCAATGAAGGGACATATGAACCCTAAGAACAAACATTTCTAGGAACATCAACCCTTGGAACAAAGAAATGGAGTGTTTGGAGGCACTGGCCCTTGTAACATAGAACCCTAAAGATGGAGCACTTAGGAATATGAGAACAGGGAACTCTAAGGCTCTCAGAACATTGCATTCTAGATACAGGGAACCGGGAAAGATAGACACAAAGATACTTAGCATACTTGGTAAGTAGATAAGGCCCTGTGAACATAGAACTGTATATACACAGATTTTTGGGAGCATGTAAAACTAGCGTTATTAGATTATAGGCACATAGGGTCCTTGAAACAAACATAAAGGTACATTGGGTGCTGGGAACATAGAAACACATATATAAATGGTCATGGGAACAAAAAACTGTATACAGGGTCCCTGGAAACTAAGATGCATTGGGTTTCTGAAACGTGGATATGGTTCTGGGACCATAGAGCCCTTGAAACCTATAATGCTGGGAACATAGCACAAAATGAACGTTTAACTCTAGATATACAGCACTATGGGTGCAACAATGACATCACAGAATTCTTCATACATGATGAATAATGTCAGAATCTTCTCAGATGTTCTGAGTGATAACTATGTTACAATCAGAAGTCGTAAACCTCCAACTCAGTCATGAATGCAGCATTAGAACCAAATCTTAATCAAAATAATCAATTAATTGATATTAATAATACGGTAAACACACACACACACACACACACACACACACACACACACACAACAAATATCTACATTACAGAGTGCATGATCTTCATTAAGAGGCAGCTGTAGCATTAACACATATTTACATCCTGACAACTTTTCAAGACACATCTGTCTGTAGTACTGAATGAGCAACACAATGTTCACACAAAAGGGCAACAAACTAACAGGCGACAAAGTCAAGTCACAAAGTCAAGCAAATAGCAAAGATCATTAGCATCTCTAGTGAGTAGCTAGTACAGCTTCTAATTAGCCAACAAAGCTAGTACAAAGCCAAGCGCATAACGTCAACAACTAGATTTCATCCTGACTACTGACTTATTTAAATAGTGTTTCATAAGTTAGCTTTTGGACGTGTAGCTTCAACCATTTCTCATTGGAAATAACAAAACAATGCTCGACAGGCCACGCCCACAAGTGACAAACTACATACAACACTACTGACTTGTTTTTCTTGTTAGTTTGAACATAGTGTAACTTTATCCTGCATGCTAACGTTAATGGAAGGAATGAATGCACATCAGCAAAGAGAGCTTGTCTTTAAAAAAAATATCTGAATGTTGCATATGATGACTGAATGAACTGTTTTGATAAATTATTAATAAAACCTTTTTTTTTTAGAATTATATATTTCTGCAACAGCATGTACAGTTACAAATCTTTTCTTTAAAACTCACGTTGGTCACAAAGTAACAAGATTCGTGCATTTAGTGCATAAGAAAAGACAATTATTAAATAATAATTGCATATTATTGTGCAAACTTTGTTGTAGGTATAATTAGTTAGGTATGAATAAGGTGAGCTGTAAAGTAACATTACTTGAGTAGGTTTTTTAAAATGGCATTTTCAAAATTTATACATTTTCCGAACAAGCATCCGGATCCAGGATGTTTTTTTGCACCTCACCTTTCGTTTTTTACAGACTTTTTTGCATAGACTTTCCACACCCCTAATAAGTATGAAGCGCTTACTAAAAACTAATACATGAACTTTACTGAAGAAAGTGTATGAGATATTTTGGCTTTATGCCAAATAAAATAATTATTTTTAGCTGTTTAAATATTTGCCTTCTTTCTTTTGCCTACTTATCTTTCCATTCCCTTAATATTCCTTCTGTAATGTTTCTATCTGCAACTTTTCTTTCCAAAATGAAGGTTTGTCGGACATGGAGTGCATTATGCATGCCGTAGAGAGCATATTTCTGTGATTGGGACGAATAGTTCTAAGAAATAAAAAATTTATATAATAAATATTTGTGCATGAAGATGTCGAAGTTGAAAATGACCTACCAATATGAGAAAAATAAATAAATCAGAATATTGTGTCTTCTTAACTTAAGAAAGTGAGAGTGTTATCACTAAAGCTGCTAATATCTGTTCTGTAAATAATATACATTGACATACTGTACTAATACAAAATATTTTAAGCAATTACAACTAAAATCAATTATCTAACATTAATTCTCAGTTGACAGTAACATTCACTGCTAAGATAACAAAGTAGCCAGTAAGCAGAGAATGTGCAGGTGAGAATGTATATGGTATAATGACGAATTATTTTCATTAAAAAAAATTTCCAATCTTTTTTCAAATGGTTTTAAAATGATCAGCATTATCACCATCTTATGCTGATATGAAAATATCGGTAATACATATACAAGGATAATACATAATGTATTTAAAAATGAAAACAGTAAAAACAACTTTGATGATAAGAGTATTGTTTCAAGTAATTGTTGTACTTGAATATTATTTTTCTTCGAAAGGCTTTTAAGTTATCTGCTACAGAAATGCTCAAAAGTATCAAAAATGAAAATCTTGCTTAAAAAGTACACACCAGTTTTAAGGACACCTGATAAAGCTGATCTTAAAAAAAAAAAAAAAAAAAAAAAATAATTATGTATGCATATTTTTGTGGTACAACTTATGGATTTATGGCTACAAGGACTGTATATAAAAAAAAAAAAAAAAAAAAAAAAAAAAAAAAAAAAAAAAAAAAAAAACCCCAGACATGTTCAGACACATACTCACAATCTCTTAAACACAGCTGAAGGTTATTGGCCGGTAGTCGTTAATAAACAAAGAACAAAAAACTAAGGATCCTGCATGGCTCAAGAGAACACATGCGCAGTATTTTAAATCAGGCCTCCAGGTAGCAACGAGAGGAGGTTGGTGGAAACCAGTTCCTTTTGCGAGGACAAAAGGGCTCGTTTTACACATTCCAACATCCGCAGCCAGCAGAAAAGACTCGGAATAATAAAAAGACAATATGCATTTCCCTCAAAAGGCCTCTCTTTCTTTACACTTAAAAAAAAAAAAACAACAACTGAAATTGGAACCTAGAGCACCGTAGAGAAATCCGTCTCATTACCTGCACAAGAAACTCTGAGTTAATAACTGCTGCTTTTCTGGGTGGGCTTTTTGACCCCTTGATATTATTTAAAATAACAGGGGACAAATTTTCCCTGGAAGGTTTGACGCTTCAGAGCTCCGACTCAGTTTTCTCTGTGAGAGGCTCTGTTTCGGAAGGATCGTCCTGGGGGAACACGACGTAACACAGCTTCTGGCCTATATACGTCACACGCTCTGGAAATAAACACACCCACACACACACACACACACAGAAAAGTGAAGCAGGATGAACATTTGCTACTTTCAAGATAAAAAAACATAAGGTCTGTTTCCATAAACTAAAACACTATGACAAGTAGTGGAAGAAGAAGTGATAATGTGACGAGTAACTGCATTTAATGATGTTTTATGTCAGTTATGAGAAAGTGCTTTTACCAGTGGTGGACACAATTTTTTTTTTTTTACTTTGTTATTGTCCTTAAGTAATTTTTTATTTCCTTAACTACGTTTTAATGTGTAATATCTTATATTTGTTTGCTCCAATACATTTGAGAAAAACATTTTGAGTTAGTGTGGAGTAAGGGTACTTGCACTGTAAATATAGAAAACTCGTTGATGTGCGGGAAAACGAAACATTAAACTGCATCAGTGACTAAAATAAAGTGTTCATATATTTGTACTTTTACTGTTGAAACTTAAGTAAATTAAAAAGCAAGTACTTTTGTTTTTTAACTGAAATGTAAATCGATGACTTAATTTACTGGAGTAATAATTAAGCAGGCAATTTGTAGTGTGACTTGAACGGTAGAGTAACGGTGTACTTTGTCTAACACTGACTGTTAACAAGAATAAAGAAAAAAACAGCAGGATAACATCTATTATTCAACATATATTATTACATACTACAGAGATATTGAAGAACTTTCTTTGAGAAGAAAATGTTTGGTTTTTTTTTCAGAGAAGTTGTTTTACTGCAATCCTGACAATTCTTGCATCACTCACCCACTGCACTGTAGATCCAGCGTGGCTTTTGTGACCACTGCACTCCGATAAAATAAATAGGGACTCCGGTGAGCATGATGACCAGCCCCATCCCACACACCACAGGCTCCGAGTACAGACTGAAGCACAGCAACACGGCCCAAAATACCAGATAACTAATGGGAACCAGCAAATTCACCTGCATGGACACACACACACACACACACACACACACACACACACACACACACACAAAATGTATATATAATTATATATTTTTATAATTAAATGAGTCTGTTGTGCAATAAAAAGTCACGAGGGAAAAAACAAAGCAGCAAAGAACCAACAACAAAAATAATAACACCATGACAATAATAACAATAATATTTGTTTAATAATTGATTATATCACTTCAACCCCGTATTTATTGGTAAACATTAGGGCTGTCATGAAAACCCTGTTTATTGTTGATCATGTAGTGGAAGAGAAGAGTTGAGTTGCTTAACGAAGTTGCCGGTTGTTTCATTTTTCTTGTATTATTGTTATTATTATTTTATGCACACTATATTGTAGTATACATGTGTTGAAAGTAAAAAAAATTGTTACTGGATCTTTTAAATGCTCTTTCCTCCAGAAACCATTTTAGATTTAATACGCTACTCCTGTTTGGCCCTAGACTTAAAAGATGACGTTATCAAAAAAACAACTTATATGTGTAAGTTGGCTCTCAAATGGTGGAGGTAGAATAAGGAGAACCATTACAAGAATATACAGGAAGTAGAAGTTGTGAATATCTGTATGAACACACACAAAGCAGAACCTAGTGGTCTTTGGCTTTTTTCAAATCGGGCCATTTACGTATTTACCACAAACTCCAGCCTGTGATTAATATATTTCTGAACTATACACAGAATTTAATCTGCTAAATTGGTTTCACGTGTAGCTGAGAGCACCTTAATTGGTCTGACGAGGTTGGGTTTCTTCCAGCGGTAGAAGAGCAGGCCGGCAATGGTCACGCCGTATGAGAGGTAGTTTATAAAAGACACATAGTTGATCAGGTTGTGGGTTTCGCCAATACAGAGGATGATGATGGTTGCAGTGCACTAAAAGAGAGAGAATTTTGTAATATAAAACACTTTCATTTGATATGTATCAATTTAATGCACCTTGATGCTGAAACTTCATATTGATGAACTTTCTTATAGCTACTTTTTCTCTTGTAATGTAACCCTCCACTAAATTGCCATATAAGAATGTTTGTCAGTAAGTCTTATGGACATGGAGTCTTATGGAGTTTACACTTTTAGTTTTTTTGTAACATGACAAACTGCGTATATTTATTAATAACTGCCACATTGTAAGAAAGAACCTGAACTAATTTGTTTCATGTACGATGTATTGAACATTGAATGCAACCAACAAGAAATACATAAAAAGCAAAAATGCGTTGTTAATTACTAAATAGAAAGTTGTAATAAATGGTAAAATGCTGTGATGTAAGAGAAATAAACCTCTTCAGAAAAATAATCAACTGGATGGGAACAGTGACACTGCTTCATCACACCAATGAGTCAGGTTTTATTCTTTACATGTTGTGTAGTAACAATTTTCTTTCTTTCATTCTTTCTTTCTATCTTTTTAGACTGAGCTCAGGTGTGTGTTGTGAGATTACTGATCGTGGTGTGTGATGTTAGATTATGAATTGTGATGTGTTTTGTAAGATTATGGATTATGGTGTGTGTTGTGAGTTTACTGATCACGGTGTGTGTTAGATTATGAATCACGGTGTGTGTTGCGAGATTATGGGTTGTGGTGCGTGTTGCAAGATTATGGATCGTGGTGTGTGCTGTAAATTTGCAGCTCTGGGTGTTTGTATTGAGATTATAAATTATGGTGTGTTTTGTGTAATTCCTGATTGCTGTTTATATTGTGAGATTACAGATAGGGGTGTGTGTTGAAATGACAATTTAGGAGGAGTGATCAGATTACAGACTGAGGAGTGTGGTCTAAGACTACACATCGTGGTGTGTGTTCCGAGATTACGGAGTGTGTATCATGTCTTTTACACAAACAAGCAGCGCTGGGATGGGTGTGCAGTTCTTTAGATGGATCATAGCCAGCAGGTACGGCAGGTGTCCTTCTCTTGCTCCGGAGAAACATAACCTGCACAGAACAGATAATCACTAACCAATCCCACATGACATCATCTGATGAAACAGTCTGCTTCAAGCTTTTGGCCATGGCACTGTGTTTACCTAGAGGACGTGAACAGGTATCCATTAATCCCACCAAATGTGGACAGTGCCACAGAAATGGGCATGACCCAGGAGAACATCCCCAACAGCTTCTCACCAAACGTCTGCAAAACACATTAGCACACTTAGTTGAAGTGTTTAACTTGTTTGCCTGACCAACCGCGGTCATTGTGGAAAGGCGTTGAGGGTAATTTACCACGGCGACAGCATTCGACGCAAGCAGCTCCTCTGGGGTCATGGAGGAGAAGTAGGCAATGTTGGTGAGTGTGTACACTAATGTGACCAGAGGAATAGAGACATAGATAGCACGTGGCAAATTCCTGTACAAACACACAAGCAAATTCACAATTAACTAAATTTGTGTTTTTAATGTTTTTTAGGTTTGAGTTTCATTTTTTTTTGCAAAATTATGTGCTTGCTCTTAAACTGTAGCATTGAAAATGTAAGATAGTGGCAATGTTATTTATATTACACCAGTTTAGTTCACTTACAACCACCATATTATCTGAGTTAGTAACTTCAAAGAAGACTTTAAGATCTGCCCACTACACAAGTTTTTGTAAAAAAAAAAAAAAAAAAATTACAATAATTATACAATTATTAGTGTGAAACTACACAAAATATTCTTTTTTTTTCTCGACTCACTTGCGAGGCTCCACCACCTCCTCAGTGACATAATTGAGGAAATTCCAGCCACTAAAGGCAAACGAGGCCTGCAGAAAAGCCAGAGCAATCTGCCCTACTGAAGGATCTCGGATAAACTCGAATGCTGCTTGAGGCTCCAGAGCGTCATAGTGCCCTGTGGACGAAGATGATTTATATCAAAGTTAGGTAACTTTTTTTTTTTTTTACTTCCAAACAATATCAGCTAGGCAACAAAATAGGACAAAATTAAAACAGTTCCAGCACATGAGAAACTGATAAAACGTTTATTGCAATATTTACAGCATGTGCCACATGTTTAAATAATTTAAAGAAATGTTTTATTTTTAATTGTCATGTTGTTGGTCAAAGTTATTGTCTTTTGCAACCTCCATTACAGCGGACCAAAAATATAATCACGTTTACATATAATAGATCACAAAGTGGTGATGGTGATGAAGTGTTTAATTCCACTTATACCACAGTACTCCATTAAAAAACAATAATTTGTTAATATGTAATGTTGTGGAATGTTTTAAAAAAAAGTGAACTCCTTTTCCCACTTATGTTATAGCAGCTATAACCAATTATCCCTTTTTATCTCTCTTAAAGACGTTAGAATTGAATATTAAAATGTAGACACAAAAGCAAAATCACTGTATCTTACACCTTTGTTTTATCTGAGAATATAATGTGCACGTCCCTGTGAATAAGCTGTTACTATCAAAACAATAACACATTAACATAAGTGTGTGGTTTGCAGCTGCACTACTGCGAGAGCTGCTGTTCCTTCTGACTATTCATAATCCAAAAGTCAACACCATTTTGAAAAAACGTTGTCGCCGTAACCATCACTTTTACGACATCTGCAACTTTAATAGAGATGACAAAAAGAGAGAAAAAATGGAGCTTTGCAGGTGGAAGGTTAATCTGATAATGAACCATCTAAAGTTAAAAGCTTAGCTCTTCACCATCGCTAATCCTCTTATGTTATAATAAAAAATTTGGACTATAATCAAACAGTCAGCCTGGATTATCACAGTCACGCAAGTAATGACGTGCTCAGTTTCCTCCTCTGTCTGAGAGAATCATTCATCTGAACAGACAAAGAGCCTTCAGAGATATTTCCCATTCTCTATTTCAGTGTCTCACAAGGCTGTTCAAGGTCATGGACACATGGACAATACAGCGATTTAGAAACACCTGTTAATTATTATACTAGAAGTTTTATTTCTTTTATAAACAGGTTGGCAATTATGTCTTTTATTTATTACGTAAATAAAAATTGTGTAAAGTTCATTAGTTTCAGCGTAGACACCTGCGGCTTTTAGACAGGTGCGGCTTATTTATTTTCAAAATAAAAATCTTTCAAAAAAATTTAGTGGGTGCGGCTTATATATGGCTTAATAATTCCGGAAATTACGGTAATAGTGGCATAAAAACTGCAGATAATTTTGTAAATATATTAATTCAAAAAATGTTATTAAAGCTTAATTGGAAATAAACAAGGAACAGCCTATGATTTTAGTCTATACATGCATAATTACCCAGCATTTTTTCTTTTTTGCTGACATGTTTCTTTGCTCCAGTTCAGGACACGGTGCTTATTAACTCAATGTGGCTTTAATAAAGATTATATATAGAAAAGAAATCACGTGTTTGAACTCAGTGATCCTTCTAATGCTGCTGACCTGTAGCTAGAAATGCATGCCATGTGATATGGAGCTATAACATCTGTTTGTAGTGCCAATTGACACACACACACACACACACACACACACACACACACACACACACACA
>JAAIIK010000009.1:9589950-9622105 GCA_014706435.1 Silurus glanis
ACACACACATACCTTTGCAAATTTGGACCATGCCCACTATAATAATGAGAACAAGAGCAAGCAGTTTCCCAATGGTGAAGAAATCTTGGATGCGTGTAGCCCAGCGAACACTTGAGCAGTTCACCCATGTCAGCAGTACTAAAGCAGAGAGAAAGAGAGAGAGAGAGAGAGAGAGAGAGAGAGAGAGAGAGAGAGAGAGAGAGAGAGAGAGAGAGAGAGAGAGAGAGAGATCAAAAGTCAGTTCAAGTCAGGTTTTATTCATGAAGCAAATAAGAAACAAATAAGATCAACAGTGGCTGATCCATAGTTCTGTACATAACATCACATTTCATCACACAGTTAATAACACCACACCAAGGTTTAAGATGGAATAGAATAAAAATGACTACAAAAAAAGGTTCACACGTTAGCGAACTCACGTTGTCATTAAACGCACACATGTAAAAACTGCTCTTCTCTATACACAAATACTATTTAGCTAAACCATAAAGACATTTTCAGTTAATATTTATGACGAAATTCATCAAGTAACCAACCAACCATCCAATCAATAAATCAATCAAACAAATAATTAATAATTCCACTCTCTATAGCAGTGTTACTGTCTGATATGCATTGACCCATGTTTTCAACAAATACAAATTTCATGACACAGACATACAAGGCAATACAAAACCCTTATTTAGCTGGAGAAATGGAAGGGCTGAAGTGTACCCAATCCCAGAATCCCAATTTCTCATGAAAACAACCCATCAAGCAAAATGAGAAATAAGCAAAATTGTGGTAGAAGAATTGGTTGGGAAGAGACAGACAGTGAGGATTGTCTGCAAAGAGAACTGGATAATCAAGACAGAAATCTAAATACTGATTGTGTGTTGCCAGAAAATGTATTTTTTTCTGTTTCTAACATACATTTGGGTACAACATACATATTTTCTATTGAAATCATTTGTAATATTACACTTATAATAAGTCCTCGCACTTCCATAGTAAAAGATGAATGATCAACTGGATTCAGGAATTTGGTGCGCATGGCATCTTTCTGATTGTTTTTCATTTTTGCATTAGCAGCTCATGACACTTCATGATTCCCTGATTCCCCAGAATATTAAACATGCTTGAAAATGTTGGCACCTTGATGATTGCTCACAGACAGAGAGAACTGCTAGCTAAAATCATGTAGTGTGCATCTACGCTTGCAGTTACTCTTAAAAAAAATGTGTCCTGCTTAGTAACACCTCATATTCACTCTCTCTTCTATGTTTTTTTTTTTTTTGCCTGCTCCCAACTGAAAATTGATTTTTAGGAAACTCTTGACTTTAGAAGCTCAGCTGTGACCCACAATTTGCTGGCGGATGAGCTTTTTAAAAGCATTCGCATTCCGCCAGCCATTAGTGCCGCTTCCTGTAGTATTACATCAAGGAAAAGTGCTGATAAAGTACTGCAGCACTGTTTCTTCAAAAAGCATTCTAATCATTATGTTACCAGTGTAATTCTCTCCTTAACATTTACACAATCTTTCAGGGTAATTTCTAAAATTGGATTTAGTGGGTCAAATTATCAAAAGGTAAACAAAGAAACATCAAATATTACAAATGCTGGAAAATCCCACATTTCTAACATGACTCAGATTATCCTATCAAAGCTCTGAAGAAATTGTGTTTTACAAAGACAAGAAATAAACTTGAGCCACATTCTGCTTTCAAAAGAACCCATTGTAATTACAGAGAGCCTCTCAGTGCAATTCAGAACAACTCCCTCTCTCTCTTTCTGTCTCATATTTCACTGTAGGCCAGCTTAAAGCTTTGTCGGTTGTAGAATTGAGTGGAATCACATGTTTTGCGGGAATGCATCACAGTGCATGACGCAGTAATGGGAACAGCACAGCTAAATATGGCCATATGGTTAAAATGTCAGGGCATAATATTCAGGGGAAAAATCACAGATACACTTTTATATATGCTTTAGAAAACGTCATGTCCTGTCCTGGTAATTCTACAGGGTTAATTACAGGAAGGAAGGAAGAAAGAACAGAAAGAAAGAAGACAGAAAGAACAAATGTGTACAAGAAGGAAAAAGAGAGAAGAGTAAAAAATGGTAGAAAGGAAAGAAGAAGGGAAGGAGGGAAAGAAGGAAGAAAGAATGGAATGCAAGAAAGCAAAGGCTTGTATATATGAAGAAAAATACATAAACTGGGTAACAAAAAAAAAGAGTTTAACTTGTATGAACATGCATAATCTATTGTGTAGACATGTTGTTTTGTGTGTGTATGTGTGCTCTTGTGCATGTGTTTTTATATCCTGCCGTGTTTGACAACAGCTCCAGTGGAGATCCGGAGTCTCCAGGGCCGGCTGGTGCAGTGAATCCAACAATGCGGCAAAGGACACTGGGTAAGGGGGACACGGCTTCCCCCTTCTCATCCATCACTGCCTGGAGCTGCCCGCCCACACACACACATATACACACACACAGAGCTGAGTGCATAGATGCTTAACAGGCACACACAAACCAGGAATTAGTCAGGATCTCACAACAAATTGCTTTCAAACAACAGCCAGATAAACACATATACACACACACACACACACACACACACACACACACACACACACTCACACTCACATAGAGTATGCACATTCGGTTAACATGCACCCCAAAACCAGGAATTAGTCAGGATTTAAAAAAAAAAAACTGCTTTTAAACGACAGCCAAACACACACACACACACACAAACACACACATACACACTGCAAGCGGTGTTCCAGTTTAATGCTGCTGTTGTTGCTCAATTTGTTACCTCTCATGTGAATTTCATATGCCTGCCTGTTCAAAAAAGCATACTGGTGTACCACTAAGTACCGAAAGATCAGTGCTATGTACGCATAATTACTGCAATGTCAATCAGGTCAGTACCCTGAAGTAGTTTTAAGACTACATTCAAGACTAAAACAGACAATAACAAAAAGAACCACACAGTAGAGAAACAGGAATATAATAGATGTTTGGCTATAGATTACATGTATAAATGTGTATTTATATGTAGTTAGCGGACACAGCATGTGCTCAATTTAGTCTCTGATGTACCTAAATTACACGATGTGCTTTTCTTGTGTTGTAGTCTGTCCACTTCAAGATTCAATGTGGTCTCTTCATCACAGATGTAACGGTTATTTATTTAAATTTCAGTAGCCTTTCTGTCAGCTTGAACCAGACTACCTATTATCCGCTAACCTAAGAACTACTGAATGTTTTTTTGCATCAATCTGTGTAGAGCCTGTTGTCTGTGAAAGTCACAGTAGATCGACAATTTTGGAAAATATGCTGTCTGACACCACCAACACCAGACTGTCTGACAACAACAACCACACGGTGGACACTGAGACAAAACACAATTTCAGTGCTCCCGAGGTCAAAAGGGAAGAATTAAGTTTTATCTCAACCCCCTTGTACTCAGGATGAAAAGGGATGAGTAGTAGACCTGAAATTGATACTCTGATAATAACAAAGCAGCTGTCAATTGTGAAGGTTTAAATTTTAAATTATGATATTGATGGTCAACAATTGTACATCCTTCAATTGTACTAGAATAACATTTTGCCTCTTTTGTATGTCAATTTTCTTTTGCATGCTCTCATTTCGTAAAGCTCGCAGTAAAGATCTGAAAAGACTGGTCGCTAAAAAGAAACATTTCCTATGCCATACTTGCACGTGGATCCGCCAGGTGCTTCGGCTGGGTCCTGCTTCCTCCATTCACATCTCACTTCATTTCCCTCTGTGTGCTGTATCCCGAAAGCGGAAGTTTATCAACAGCAGCCAAATGAAGTGAAATGAACTCAATGCTAATGAGAGGAGAATTTCAATGAAGCTCCGACAGTTCTAGTGTTTTTCCTGCCAAGATAGAGCACCACTCTGGCCAAAAGTGAAGCGGGATTTCCCAAAGTGGCTAATTGACCCATAAAACCTACAAAAGGCTCAATAAATGCAATGGATGAGATCGGTCTGGAAACTCTCGGTGGTCCCGGCCTGCCATATGGAAGACAGACTAGGGTCGCCAAACAACTACAAATTAATTTCAAATACCATACCACCTCAATTTGTGCCAATTATAACAAATTTATATTGGAATTAATGTAGGTGTAAGAGTGTCAATGTGCTATGTGTGGGTGTTGTGTAGTGTGCATATCTTCTGTTGCTGTGTGTGCTTTTTGTGTAGTGTGTATGTGTATGGTGTATGTAAAGTGTGTATGTAGATGCTCTTTGTATAGTGTGCATGTCTGCTGTATGGTTAGTGACTGTATGCTCTCTGTTTAGTGTACGCTGTATGTACAGAATGAAATGTGTACAGTATATGTATGACATGTAAAGTGCGTGTGTGCTTTGTGGCTATGTGTGGTTAGTGTTCATATGTGTTTTGTATATTGTGTGGTTCAATGTTCATGTATTGAGTGTGTGCTGCATCTGTATTGTGTGTTTGTACTGTGTGTATGTGTGTGTGTGTGTGCGTGCAAGTGTGTTTGCTTCCAAGTGGACTGCTGTGAGCTGTTATCTCTCCCAAACGAGTTGTTTTACCAGCCAAATGAAGTGGTTTCAGTGGGTGTGTGATGTGAGCACGTATGTGTGTGCGTTTGTGTGTGGCCACAGGCGCTGTGTGTAATAGGGCAAAGTATTTTGCTGCCTAGAATTCCTTTTATGCTGATACGGAAAATTAATAACAGACACAATAAAGCTCACGTGCACACTGTTACCATGACATCGCCTTTACCCGGTGCTAGCTGTCACTTGCTAACTAACTGGTCTAGTGTAGTTTACTGACTAGATCATAAGACTCATAAGAAGCATATTTGTGCTAACTTGATGGTATGCAGCTACAGTTTAGGTGGGGTGTTATGTCATGTTAACAAGGACTACATCATCCATATTTGCTGTTCTCACTTGAAGCAAAGTATATGCTATTTGAACTGTTACTGTTAGCACTCCCGGAATAAATCAGTCTGAAAACATTTATGTTTACATTTATGCCGTTTGGCAGAGGTCCTTTATCTAGAGTGACTTACAAAGTGTGTTGAATTCTCTATCGACAGCCTGATTTTTTATTGCAGAACATGTGTGTTACAGAGAAAAATTCTGTGGCATATGAATGTGAAAAAAGAGGCTATACAGCACACATTCCAGTACCCCACTGTTTGGTTAAGAGCCGACTACAGAAACATTCTTTAAGTGGTATGTCATGTTAAACTTGTACAGTGGAGAGTTAAACACCGTGTGCAGAGTTTATATTCCAGCTTCTTGGAATATATTCTAGCTTCACAGACTTCTAAGTTGGCCAACATGAAGGTTCACATTCTCCACTGCTTTGCACTGATGGCGCACTGATGGTGAACATCAAAATAATCTACACCTTTTGTTTACACCTACTTAGTGTGTACATGTATAAAAAGCTACATGGTTCAATAATGTGTAAAAAATTGATTAAATATGTCAATAACTATGTCAGCCGGCCTTAACACTGACATTGTGTCTACAGTTGCAGAAAGTAGGAAGGCAGTTACAATGAAAGAATAATATTTTTTTATATTAACTGCTTTAAATAAAAAATAAGATCTGTGTCCGTACTACAGTCAGGTCCATAAATATTGGGACATCGACACAATCCTAACATTTTTGGCTCTATACACCACCACAATGGATTTGAAATGAAACAAACAAGTTGTGCTTTAACTGCAGACTGTCAGCTTTAATTTGAGGGCATTTACATCCAAATCAGGTGAACGGTGTAGGAATTACAACAGTTTGCATATGTGCCTCCCACTTTTTAAGGGACCAAAAGTAATGGGCCAATTGGTTTCTCAGCTCTTCCATGGCCAGGTGTGTGTTATTCCCTCATTATACCAATTACAATGAGCAGATAAAAGGTCCAGAGTTCATTTCAAGTGTGCTATTTGCATTTGGAATCTGTTGCTGTCAACTCTGCAAGATGAGATCCAAAGAGCTGTCACTAACAGTGAAGCAAGCCATCATTAGGCTGAAAAAACAAAACAAACCCATCAGAGAGATAGCAAAAACATTAGGCGTGGCCAAAACAACTGTTTGGAACATTCTTAAAAAGAATTAACGCACTGGTGAGCTCAGCAACACCAAAAGACCCGGAAGACCACGGAAAACAACTGTGGTGGATGACCGAAGAATTCTTTCCCTGGTGAAGAAAACACCCTTCACAACAGTTGGCCAGATCAAGAACACTCTCCAGGAGGTAGGTGTATGTGTGTCAAAGTCAACAATCAAGAGAAGACTTCACCAGCGTGAATACAGAGGGTTCACCACAAGATGTAAACCATTGGTGAGCCTCAAAAACAGGAAGGCCAGATTAGTTAGAGTTTGCCAAACAACATCTAAAAAAGCTTCCACAGTTCTGGAACAACATCCTATGGACAGATGAGACCAAGATCAACTTGTACCAGAGTGATGGGAAGAGAAGAGTATGGAGAAGGAAAGGAACTGCTCATGATCCTAAGCATACCACCTCATCAGTGAAGCATGGTTGTGGTAGTGTCATGGCGTGGGCATGTATGGCTGCCAATGGAACTGGTTCTCTTGTATTTATTGATGATGTGACTGCTGACAAAAGCAGCAGAATGAATTCTGAAGTGTTTCGGGCAATATTATCTAAATCTAAATGCCCCAAGAACAAGCAGGAACTGAAGACAGTTGCAGTAGAGGCCTGGCAGAGCATCACCAGGGATGAAACCCAGCGTCTGGTGATGTCTATTCGTTCCAGACTTCAGGCTGTAATTGACTATTGACTGTAAAGGATTTGCAACCAAGTATTAAAAAAGTGAAAGTTTGATTTATGATTATTATTCTGTCCCATTACTTTTGGTCCCTTAACAAGTGGGAGGCACATATGCAAACTGTTGTAT
The DNA here is from genome assembly GCA_014706435.1 of Silurus glanis. Lineage (NCBI taxonomy): Eukaryota > Metazoa > Chordata > Actinopteri > Siluriformes > Siluridae > Silurus > Silurus glanis. Next base: position 9,596,868 of record JAAIIK010000009.1, read on the forward strand.
TTCCTACACCGTTCACCTGATTTGGATGTAAATGCCCTCAAATTAAAGCTCACAGTCTGCAGTTAAAGCACAACTTGTTCGTTTCATTTCAAATCCATTGTGGTGGTGTATAGAGCCAAAAATGTTAGAATTGTGTCAATGTCCCAATATTTATGGACCTGACTGTATATATTAGGAATACTATATATTCAGTGTCAACGAATGCTGTAATCGATTGGTTGGGCAAGTTACGGGTTAGTGTGACGGCAAGATAAAGAGTGCGTCCCAAGTCGCCCAAGGCATGGGAGGCTTTTATACTAAACTAAACATACCTACAAGTTATGCAAAGCGAAGCTTTGGTGTCATGGATTAAGGTGAAACATCAGCACGGTAAGCAAAAACTGTATAATCCTCATCATGTGAAAATGAAAGATAGTTCAACTCAATATGTGGCTTTTGCATTTTTTAAAGTACACTTTTATACATGAATTCTTTGAATTGGGGTTTATATAGTTATAATAAGCAAAATATCTAATAAATTTTTTTTTTTTAACGATTAATCGAAGAAGATTAATCAATTTTCAAAATAATCGTTAGTTGCAGCCCTACGATATATCAATACATTTGGTATTAAATGAAAGTTATGTGCAAGCCCTAAAGTCTCAAACATTTCTATATAAGGAATAAAGATGAATAGATGAGCTGAGTGAGACAGCTGAGTGCATTATTTTGCATCCCCCACAAAATATTTGCCTGTCCCTGCATTGTGTCTCAAATCGAATAATTATGTACTATCCAGACTGCCACTTATGCTAAATAAGGCACTGAGTTTTAAAACCTCTCATCCTACGATCAAAAGTGTGTGAACAATGTAGCTCTCATTACCGCCGCTTCCGCACATGCACCAAAATCATGCGTAAAGCAAAATGATCTGCAACAGAACACTATATCAAGATTGAATTGAGCACAAAATACTTGAAATAGGTTTAATAGGCAATGTTATATACATTTTACAATATTTAAGGTATTGCAGTCTGTTTATTCCACCAGTTAGGTGAGAAATGTTGGAGAATTGGAGGTAGCCTTGTGCAGTGTGTGATGTGATAAACGCTTTGAGGTTGCTGGGTGCTGATCCATTATTGGACCATGGGGTGGTATTGGGGCAATAGGTTAGTGTGGGGCAATGAGGTGGTGTGGGGCAGTCGGCTGGTGTGGGAAAATTGGCCGAAGTGGGGCAATAAAGTGGTGTGGGACAGTGTGGATGTGTGGGGCAATGAAATAAGTGTGGGAAAATGTAAGACGTTCGAAAACAAGTTGGGCAGCTGCGTTCTGTATCAGATTGCCCGCTGTGTTTTGATGTGTGTCAGTGTTATTTGTATGATGGTGTTCTAGTTGTTTCTTGATCCAGCTGCAGAGGAGTGGGACACTGAGTGTATATGTGTGTGAGTATGTGAGTGCACAAACATGACCTTGACACTTTTACTTAGAACATTCAACAGAGGAGGGCAAGAGTCTCTTTCCGCCTTTCTCTATTTCTCTCTGTCGCTATTTGTCTGTCTCATTATCTCTGTCTGTCTGCCTCTCTGTCACTTGCTCTCTTTCTGTCTGTCTCATTTTGTCTATCTTACTCTCACCTCCTTATTACTTTGCTGTTTTTCAGTCATTCTGTCTCACTCTCTCTATCTCTCTGATTCCCACACACATTTATGCAAATATACACAAATATTCACAGAGTACAGAACATTAAAAACAAAGAGAATAACAGATGGAGCTCTGAAACAGAAGCAGAAATAATAGCCTCGACCAGCAGGTTGAGCGAGTTTCCGAAAACCCGCTTCTGTGTTTTTGAATAAACTCGGAAGAGTTTGTGAATATTAACTAAGACTTGGTGCTTCTTAAAAGCCCACTTTTCATTCTCCTATTTTATGCATGGACAGCAGATCTCTGCTTAGATTGGTTGATCCCGACGGCGGTGCGTCCCTCAACCTCCAATTACGATGCTGTTGACGCGACAAAAAACAATGTACAATGAGGGTGGCGCTCAAAGCCTGGTACCATTACAGAGGCTGACACTTGCCATGTGAGATCAGGTGCTCTAATGCACTTGCAGCCATGTAAAAGCCATCACCGACACACTCAACCTGACCTTGTGTACACGCTCATTCACAAAACCCTAAACTTGACCTCTGGCTCTTTATTTATAGGGGGCTAGAAGCACTAAAGTGTGCTGTCAGGAAGTAAGAAACACATCAACAAAAAAACTACAAACTGGATAATGGTGTATGTGTAACTATTAATATATATTTTAACACTTTTTTGTTCAATTTCTATCGACTTATTTCTAAGAAGTTTTTTTTTTCATACACTGCAAATAGTTGCCTTTTCGTCAAATTCAATCATCAATATTGATAATTAAACTTTATCAATATATTGATAATTAAAATGTCTGGTGTATACTAATGTCACTAGAGTTATGAATACAACCCTGGTGTAGATGTAATCAAACTGCATTTGCAAAGAAGATTCTAGTGCAGGCATCATAAAATAGTGGCCTAATGGATAAAAACAAGTTCAAACAGATTTAGATTTAATCAAATGAATAAAAAGTCGGAAACAAACAAAAAAAATGTCTGCACTTCAGTGAATCTGGGTTTGTAAACATTATGTAGCAAACCCACTGTTGTAATGTAATTACATTCATTTTTTTTTTAGATTAAGCTGAAATCAGCTTATTACACCAGATAGCTATATTGATAGAGAAGCTTTTTTCACAGACTTTGAGATGTAACCCCTCATGGAATTATATGTAACTGGTCCTCCATCTGAAATCAGGTCGATGACATATAGAAAGAGGAAGTCTGTTTTTATACTAAGCCTTTAAAAGTTGCTTTTTACTTTTTTTTCAGACTATTTCATCTCATCCTGTAGTTATATCATTCTCAATATGGTGCTTATTATAGAGTTCTGCTGCCTAAAATAAAGTGGGATGCTGCCGGCCATAAAACTGGCTTGTGTACAACAAATAAAAAAGAAAACAGCCACACACGCCCCCTTCATACCTCCTTGTGTTCTTCAACTCCAGATCATGCAGGCCCAAACCAGTTGAGTCATAAGACTACAGCCCCCTATCCCCCACCCACCCCCCTACACACACAAACACTGCTACGTGCACACACCAAACCTTCGGCAGTGTCTGCTTGACTGGTTTGATCCTGCCGTCTTGTAAATATTTTGACCCTAACGTACGCCGTGCCAAGTTTATTACTCAGCTGTCCAAGGACTTGAACTGCGAGGACACAAGCGCAAAGGCTGCTGTGTGTGTGTGTGTGTGTGTGTGTGTGTGTGTGTGTGTGTGTGTGTGTGTGTGTGTGTATTAAACTTACAGATGCAGATAGTGGACAAGAGGCGAGTGGCGATAAAGGGAGGAAGGCAGTTGGGGAAAGCTGGCTGCAAGACGTAGTTTGAGAAAGTGAGAGCAATTACAGCCAGTGTGGTCGGATACATTATCCATACTGCACTCCACAGCAACAAGAACCTATAAAACAACAGAAAAACAACATATATAAATCCTTATTAATTACACAGACACATACACATACAAACACGTTCTGTATATGTATAGAGTGATTTATAGTACAGTCTTGATGTCCCATATTCTAAACCTATTTTCTCGGGCTTTGTCCATACTAACATGAATTGGATAACATAAAAAAATCTTGTCAATCTTGCCAGACATTTTTGAAAAAAATGCTCCAGTTCCAGACAGATCTGAAAACATACCCTAACTATGAGGTCTTTCAGTCCACTCTCGTGAGTCAGATGCTTGGTTTTTACGATAGATTATGGTTTGGTTTCTTTAGTTATAGGCAAGAAACACCAACTTCAACAGATAGAAAGATACCTTTCAACTGACATTTAAACCTGATGATTGTCTGCAAATCAGTGCATGGTAGTGCAAATAGCAGTATTGTGCATCACATAAGATAAAGTGTTACTTTAGGAATTTTGTACAATATACAGCAGCAATAGTGTGTGTAACATATGGGGATATCTGTTCTTGCAATGCAGTACTTATAGATATGAAGCAGAACATAGAATTAAGGTCAGTTGTCAGTTGTTGATGAGGGTGATTGCCTGTTCCTGTGCCTGGCAGTTTAGGTGAGCAAAGTATATAGCATCTATAGCACCTGTCATAAGAGAGGGGTTGAAAGAAGTTGTGTCCAGGGTGTGAAGGGGCAGGGGAGCACTGCTGTTCTTACTGTTTGCTGCAGTCTGCTCCTGTCCTGTTTTGTGGCTGCTGCAAATGGATGTGCACAGGACAAAGTGGAACCTTAGCTGATACCACTAAGATGCCACTTTTCACTTTATTACCTTTTCATTTGTAATATCTTTATTTCTCATAAATGTCATGCACATGCTGTTCCTCACTTTTTTTAACAGTAACCCCCACAGTTTTCACAAAAGTTTCCACAGAGTACTAAGAAAACTCTCACATTAAAAAAGTATGATGTGCAAGAGAATGAAACATTGAATTGCTTCATGACTGAAATATACTTCTCAAGATTAGATACTTAAATACATTATAAAACATTTTTGTACATTTACTCAAATAGACATTTAAATGGTGCACTGTTATTTTTGTTTTGTTATTACTTTTATTGAAGTAATAATTAAGCAGGTGATTTGTACTAAAAGTTCTTCATGCACCATTGACTTAACAGCCATGTGACTTGATTGTCACATTGTCCAAAATCTTGCTTTTCTAATAATTAATGAAAAAGCAATGTGCAGATTGCTGCAAGATTCTAAAGATTGTTGCCAGAAAAGTAAACATTAAATTAAGAGACTAAAAGAAACGGTTGAATTTTTAACCTTGAGGAATGAATAATAATCCAGAGAACATGAAGTGTTGTAGTTGAAACATTCATTAAATTGGCAAAAATATTGTGACAATGTTAGGTGAAATTTCTACCAAATATGATCTCTTTCAGCAAAACAAAACTATTGCATTTTTTGTGAACATTTTAAATAATGGAATAAAGTAAGATTGAAGATTGGGATATTAGTGAACCATCTGTACATACTATTAATTTCATACATATTATTCACCTGCTTTTTATATGTACATGTAATATATATATATTCATCCATTCAATCATTCATTTTCTCCCGCTTATCCGCAATTCGGGTCGCGGGGGCAACAGTCTAAGCAGGCCCCCGCCTTCGACTGCTGCCCAATCCTCACAGCACCGTCCCTTACGGTCCCCCCTGCAGGTGGTGAGCCCACGGGAATATATATATATATATATATATATATATATATATATATATATATATAAAATCGCTTCTCTGAATACTGTGCATCTTTATTTAACATTCAGTGAGCTTTATGCAGAAGTTAAATTTGCTTTTATTTTGTTATTCTTAATGCTGCTGCACCATAATTTAGCCAAGAAAATAGCCCAATTATGTAAGCCCAAACTTACACACCATCTCATACTGTATATAAAGTGTCTCTACACCAAAAACAAAAAAACAAACACAGAAAAATCCCCATACCCCACCAGTCCTCCAAAGATTTCTGTCACGTAGGAGTAATCTCCCCCAGATTTAGGGATGGTGACACCCAGTTCAGCGTAGCACAATGACCCCAGAGCGCAAATGCCACCACCGAGGACCCAGACGATGAGTGAAAGGCCCACACTGCCGGCATGCTCCAGAACCCCCTTTGGAGAGATGAAAATACCTGAGCCAATGATGTTACCTGCACAAAACAACAAAACAAGAGAGTAAACATAAATAATCATACTCTGACAATAAAAACAGTTTTACTTTTGGTATTATCAAAGTATGTGCTATAGTAAAGGTGGATGACATGTCATAACATTTGTAAGAAAAACATACATTTGTATGAAGAAGTGAGAAAGTATGAAGAAGCTGATTTCTTTGTCACCTGGTGATCTATGAAACCTAGATATAGTGATAATCATGCCGTACAGTAATTGAACAGATGCATGTGGAATTCAGTCACTGATAGAATGAATAGGATTATTCACTTATAAACTTTCTTTATACAATGCTTCTGGGGAATAAACTAAAAGTTAGAACAAACATTAGTAGTAGCAAAAGTTTATGATTTTTGAATTACATTTTTTTGGTAACTGTGTTTGGCATATCTGATATATGATCCTTATAAACAGGCATGAGTTTTTTAGATAGCATGGTCTATGAATATAGAATCATTTGAATCATCTTTTAATCAACGCCAACTGTGAGGAAATGTTGTTTTATTCAATAAAACAACATTACGCTCATCTCATGACTCATTCATTGTATTCAGAGTTGAGTGAAGTGTGAGAATCAATATTAAGACCGCAGATATTACTATGAGGGCCAGTATATGAGTATATTGGAGGTGTGTCTCCATTTTTACTGACTCTACTCTACTGAGGCGCAATTTTAAATCCAACAACACTGTCTACACTGAAATGTACATTCAGATATAAATTCACTCAAAAAAATGCTGTGTTCATTTGGAGTCGATGCTTATGCAGAAAAAGACACTTCTATTACACTTCTAAGAAAATCCAACTTTAGCAATGGTGTAAAAAAACGCAGAAATATAACATTTTGTTTGTTTGTTTGATGTTTCAAACAACATCTGGAATTCTGTAGAAGCTGCATATTGTTAAAAGTACCTTGTGAATGTACATATCACTAACTTAAAGGACCATTAATTCACTGAGCAGATCGAGTCTTCTATTCAGTCCGGTCTTTGAGACATCTCGAAGTTCGAAAAACTTTAGATAAACATGAAAAATATCAAAGCCAACAGAATGATGTGGTGAAATCAGGATTAAAGTCCATTGTGAAGTAAACCCTGAACTCCAATCGAACCCATTAGAAGGAGAATGAGTGTGTGAGATCTTCTGTCCGATAATGTCGCCTGCCAAGAATGATTTATGGCTTACCTTCATATAACATCATATGCTTGGAGGTTTATATCTCTGTAATGAGTTGAACAGAATTTTCTGATAAACGCAAAATATAAAACACTAGGATTACACCAGTCACATTTCACAAGTAGTACTGAATGCTTTTACTGTAGTAAAAGTTTCTTCTAAACCTATACAACATTTTTTTTTTAAAGTTTTTTCAACTGAAGCTGAATCAGAGGGAAAACTGATATATAATCTATGGTTTGAATCAGATGCAATTAATTTCAGAATACAGCGGAAAATCTAGTTAAACAAATCTGTGAGTAGAAATGATAAAAATCACAGCAGAATATGGAGTCATGCTCCTCATAAATGTTTAGATCATTATATAAATAACTAGTTTAAAAAGTTTTTTTTTAATTATTATTATTATTATTTCTCCATCTGACCACGTGATCAAGTGATGTTTCTGAAGGGCATAGTCATTATTTCATTCAGCCTTTATGCTGTGGAAGAGGGCATACTGGGAGTAAATAGGATAAATGAGATTAGTCAAAAACACTTTGAATTGAGATGCAGTGCACGCAAATAAATTCAAATGAATTAAAATAAATTGCAGGACATAACAGAGTTGTATTTTCTTTTCTTTTTAATTTGTTCTGTCTGCATATAAATTATATAAAAAATAATCTCAGAGATGCTGAAACCAAGTAAACAATTGCTGACAGCAGTACATTAAAAGTTGCACAAGTCAGCATAAAACGTGCAAGCTTTAGCCCTTGTTTATCAAGATAATACATTTACAACAAGGTGCAGGCGAGGCAGATTTCTGGTGTCAAGCAGCAAAATATATTATGGAAATTGACAGACATCACATGCTGCAAAGAGTCAACTGGCTTCTTTCAGGAAGAAATCAGGGATCTTCCTCCTGCTGTGTTTCTTGTGTCTTTTCTATCTCAGACTTTTATTAATCTTTCCAATGGCCTTTGATACACAGAACTCAGAAGCTACTCAGTAAAAAAAGAAAAATACCACTTACCACATCCTGTCTGTGCTACAGTGGGGGGCACGGTAAAGAGCTGAGCATGAGTGAATGGATGAAAACATCACAGAGAGAAATTCAATACTGCATTAGATGATCTCAGCAATACTGCTCAGAGATGGATCTGCTGATAAACTATTGAGGAGGGAAAGATGGACAGATGGATGTTTGGATGAAGGAATAAATGAAGAAATATAAGAACAAACAAATATAGAGATGTAATGCTGCATGACTGAATGAATGCATAGATGGGTAGAAGAATGGATTGGTGGTAGGTTGTTTGGTTGTTTTAGCAGACTGGTGGAAGATTGACAGAAGGATAAGCAGATAATAGAGAGATTGATGGATGGATAAACGAGTTAACGAATTAGTGAGTGGGTGAATAAAAGGATACCGTAATTTCCGGACTATAAAGCGCACCCTTATATAAGCCGCACCCACTGAATTTGACAAATATTTTTATACACTAATGTACTTTACACAGGCTTTAACGAAAGACACGTTACACACGGTGTAACGGGTGAAATATGTTGCTTCTATTAGGAGCATAGCGGTATTTTGGGAAAAGACCGGCACTGCATACTTCCGGTATTACTGCGTGTGTGGAGACCGAGGATTATGTCCTTTTTATTTTCTGATGCTCATTTCTAAGTTTCTTTGACTAACCCATAACGCTGTTGCAAAGAAAAAAAAACGAGTTTTCCCTCCGCTTATCGCCTCACCCCCCCCCCCCCCACACACACACACACACACACACACACACACACACACACACACCCCACCGGCGTTTTCGTTAGCTCAAGTCGTCTCATCTCCAAGGAAAATACACTGAATAAAATCTTATTATATCTTTACATACTCTTTCTATTATGTTTTTATACAAGATTTGTTATTTAGAAATGTATTTTCCAATTTAATAACATGAAACATAAAAACGGAGTGTCATTTTGAGGGTAGGAAAGGATTAATGCCATTTTAAGTATTTTCAATATGGAAAACTGATTTGATGTGCGAGCAAATTGAGATACGAGCTCGTCCACGGAACGAATTAAACTCGTAGCTCAAGGTACCACTGTATTTCTCTCGGGAGTTTATCACACAGGTGAGGTGCGTTTTTTTTCGTTTCCGTTCAGAAATTTCATTGGTCTAATGTTATGGGGTTCAGTTTTTTGGCTTGAAGTTTGTGAAACCGGGAAAAACCCAGGAAAAATCCATAAATTAGCCGCTTCGTTGTTTAAGCCGCGGGGTTCAAAACGTGGGAAAAAAGTAGCGGCTTATAGTCCGAAAAATGCGGTACTTGAATGAACAAATGAACAGACAAAGAAACAAACAAATGAATAAACAAATTACTGGACGGAATAAATTATAGGATCAAATGGAAAATATATAGATGGATGGATTGATACTTTTTAATGGATGAAATGCTTAAGAATAGATTGACAAATTACTGGATACATATAAATAAAACAATGAATGAAGACAGATGTAGACAGTTGAAATAATTGAATGAATGGATGGTTGGAAGATGGACAGATCCACAAACCCAAACCTTTTTTTAATGCTAGTATAGTGTACAGTAATATACATTCCATGGTATGCACAGATTATTTATAAAGTTTTTCAGTATTGTACTGGGCAATTAATAAAATAACTTTTATATTTTAAGTCTATGAAAAAATGAATCTCTGTAATCCTTTGACCTCAGATAAAATCTGTGAAGGGTTTTAGAGGCAGAACAGTCAGATGGGTAATTTATATAGGTGTAACAGTGGCAGTATGTGCAGAACATCTGAGTCCCCTCCGAAACGTATTAAGTGGCAGAACCTTAGTTTGTTTAGTCTCCGCATTGCACTTTCAGTGCATTTTATTATTATTATTATTAATAAACTTGAAAACATACACAACAATGCCAGGGGTATAAAAAGTAACTAGAGTTAGCGCAGTGTCACTGTGGTGACTCACGCTGTACCAGAAATAAGATTTTTTTTGCGCATGCATTTTAGAATCTACAGCGCTAGGGTTCGTGGAACCAGGAAGTGGCTAGCAGCTAACGCTAACGCTGTGGATTCTTTAGCATTTTATGTCCAGCTTCAAGAATTTCTCTTAAAAGGAGAAAATCCTAAAAATTGGAATGAAAGGAATGAAGACATTTGTTGAAGTCTGCTGGAATAAGTAGAACCATAGATCATATGTTTAGAAAATTGCACTTATATTACCCAAATGGGGTCTAAACAAAGTAAACTATTTAATTTAATTGTATGTTTTGCATTTCTTCCCCCTAACTGGAATGAAATTTAACCGAACCGTGACTTAAAAACCGAGGCACGATTTTATGTACCGTTATACCAAAGTTGAATTTATAGTGCTACACTTGTTTATGATTACTACTCATCACACTGTAATAGATGTGCAATAGCTCTGTGCTCAACTAACCAATACAGATGTATAATGAGCTTAATAAAAATCTTTGATTAAAGATTATAGTCAGCTAATTATGCTATAGTAAATCAGGTACATTAGTACAAAACATTAGTAGCTTTTCAATGGCATTGCCATTTTCCTGTTGGTGGATTTTACATGGGTGTAGTAGCAGAGCTTACACTCTGATATTAAATAATAAAACATTGAATTACTTCAGTGCCAGAACTTTGTTAAAGGCATAATTTGTGTGCTGATAACATCAGCATGTCACAATAAAACCAGGCAAGAGCAATTCTTTTCTGTAAACAAACAAACACCAAAAAGCTGGCTATGATCCTATTCAATGAGCTGCTTCCTTTTATGTTCTTTTGCCCCTCTGCTTTTAAAATTATTCATCCATATGTTTTCTAAATAGATCTTCAAACATTCCTCAATCCTGAAAACCTCTGATTAATATCAACAGTCTACTACAATGGCTTAGCACCACAGGTTGCATAAACCGTTTTGCATTTAAGCTCTCACTGGACTGCTCAAAAAGAATGGAACTGTTATGAATGTACATTCAGTGCCACACAGATGAGGATGGGTTTCCCTCATAGTTTCTTCCTTATGCCATCTCAGGGAGTTTTTCCTTGCCACAGTCGCCACTGGCTCACTCATTAGGGATAAACTAAGAGGTGGTGGCTCAGTGGTTAAGGCATTGGACCTTGGAACAGAAGGTCACAGGTTCAAATGCTGCCACTGCTGGGCCCTTGAGCAAGGCCCTTAACCCTACCCTGCTCAGTTGTAAGTCGCTCTGGATAAGGGCGTCTGCCAAATGCCGTAAATGTAAATAAACTTTCAATTATAAGAAACAAACTTATTGGCACTAAACTTTTAAATGAACTAAATTTATACAATGTTATAACTGCCTAATCTCTGTAAAGCTGCTTTGAAACAATGTCCATTGTTAAAAGCACTAAAGAAATAAAAATGAATTGAATTGGATAGATAGTAGTCAAGATTTCAGATTTGTTTTCACAAATAGCTTTGACCTTTAAAATATGAAAACAAACAAAAAAAAAAAGTTTAAAAACACATTTTTTCTTTTTATTTCAGGTATAACATTAATCCTTTTTATTCATGGTATTCCAACAAATGGACAATCCCTTTACTGATTTAGGGGGAAAAGTTCACATTTATAGGCTCTCATTTTAAAAAAATTGCTGAAAAGGCTTTGCAACTGTTTTGACTAGTGTGAAACCTATATCTTATCAATGGATTGTTTGTAGGACAGCATGCCCTTTCACATGATAGGGGTAACACAAACAACTGTAAATGTGTAGACATTGGTGCATTTGTGTATGTGTATGATGTGCATAGGGAAATACCCTGCACTCAAAAAATGTCACACGTATCTTTCCTTTTTCAGAGGAAATCGTTGTTTGGGTGTGGGACTGTTTCCTGAATGTAAACACTGAACTAAAGTACAAAAAGCTAACTTTGACAAAAAGTTTATATCATCTTTATATGCCATGGCCTTGTTTTTAACCCTTTCATGTGTAATGTTCACACTAAGGGAGTGTTGTTTTTAGGAAAACCTGTTATTCGCCTCTAAGTCCCTCAAGATATTTACTGTAATTACTCTCGTGAGAATTTGTCATTTTCAATGCAACATGTCTCTGGTATCTTATATGGTCTACACAAAATCCAAAATAATAAAATTCAATTCAATTCATTTTTATTTGTATAGCGCTTTTAACAATGAACATTGTCTCAAAGCAGCTTTACACAGAAAATATGGTGATTAAAAGTGAATATGTTCTTTATAAGTAAGTTTGTCCCTGATGAGCGAGCCAGTGGCGACTGTGGCAAGAAAAAACTCCACGAGATGGCATAAGGAAGAAACCTTGAGAGGAACCAGAATCAAGAGGGAACCCATCCTTATCTGGGTTGCACCGAATGTCCATTTAGAGCAGATATACGATGTTGCGGGGTACAGTGAAAATGATCAGAAGCGAAAAGAAGTCCTGAGTCAATGTAGCAGAGTGTTGACATTAGTTACAGTCCAATCCATCTTCAACGCGCCCGTTCTTACTCTGGAATTTCATGGAACCACCTAAGGCGTTGATGAGAAACCGTCCCAAGCTGCACAGAGTGGCCTCCAATTGAATATAAACATTTTTTATATTATATGTCAGACTCCAATAAACTCAATAGTTACTGAAGATTGTCTCCCATCTAACGTATGCAAATGTTGCTTTTATTCTGTAAATTCTATTTATATTATAATCTTTTTTTTTTTTTTTTTTTTTTATTTATTATTTTAGACTTTACATTTTTAGTCCACATAAAGCAATTCTGTGTGTGGTTGTGTTAGTGGCAATTAAAATATGAATTTGAGATTTTACATACAAGTTCCCTTATGGCATTCCTACCCAAAAAACACATAAAATTCTTGTGATATTGTATATTAGGTCAGTTTTAAAAGTTAAAAGAAGTTAGATATGTTTTGAAATCCCTTAACTATGTGCATGAATCATGCATCAGAAAGTCTTAACACAGATGATGGTTGCCGTAACTGATTATTTTTATTTCCATCAGCTCTGAGCCATTAATTATTCTCTAATTAAATGACCTGTTAAGTTCAGGGTCAGACATGTGCCTGATCTGTTGTGCTTTTCTTGCTTGTACAGGTGACTAGCCTGCTCTAAACTTGTGATGCTTCTCTGACAGGCGACATCCTTCCACTTCTCAGCCTTCTAAAACATTAAGACTCACTCTTTCCTGGTTATTTATACCGAACCATTTAAAAGCATTTGTAGTAACTCAACATCTCCATTACGTTCATTCATCCTTGATTTCTTCCAGCCAACAGTTCTTTCTTTGGGAAATAAAGACGCAGAACAGGAAGGAAGCATTTGCTTGGACGGTTTCTAGTGAACATGTAAGATTTGTATAGAATTAATGTGTCTCTCATTTCTGGCACTCAGCCATAAATTCAGAGGCTTTCTTTCACTTAAATGGACCTCAGCATGTTGACCTGCAGACCTGTGGATAGTCCATCAAATGCGGAGCCATTCAGATCAGGCATGGAAAACCCTGGCATGAAGCCTCCTGGGAATTTAAATAAGGAACCATACTGTTTACTAACAGCGCATAGGCTGTACTAAATGTACCTACAATTCTGTTTCTTCTCTCAGTCTAATTAAGCCAAAGCATAAAATCAGGAAGCTATGTTTGATGTTGGACAAAACAAAATGCCATATCTGGCTAGGTAAAGCTCGCTAAGTAAAGAGAACTTTATTTGACTAGCATGGAAACATCCTACATTTTCACAAGGTGTTACAAGATACAGCACCTGTGATACGTTTTCACGAAGGTCATTCAATCGCCGCCCTGTAACATTAACCCTTTGAGTACCTCAGCAGATTTCACTACTTACTAAACTTTCACTGCTTGCATGTGGTTATATGGCAAGCATATGGTTATCATTATGGTTATGATTTTTTTTAAATCAATTTGAATATTACATCTTCTTTCAGACTTAACAATAATATACTGATTTCACTGTTTTTCATCTGCCTGAAAGTTACATTTTGCATTTCATTCAGAACCAAATGTTCTAATTTGAAGATGGTCCGCAGGCAAGGAACGTGCATTAACATCATTATTTAGAAGCTCATTGCATATCATTTTTAAATGCATATAATTAGATTTGTTACATTTTATATCAATTTAACAATTTATATTACATGCTGTGTTCATACAGTACTTTTGATTAAGACTAGATTTTCAGTTTTATAAAGAATGCAAATTCACGCACCTATTTAGCGAAGCCTTATCAGCAAAATAATTACAGTACCTTTAAATCCTTTTTTCTATCCATTTAAATGACAGCTCACCTGTAATGTCTTGCCTTAAAAAAATATCTAATGATATATAATATAAATATCAAAAAATCAGATGATTTATAATGTTTACCTAGATGAAATAAACAGGTTTTATTTAGGATCCTGAAGTGATTTATATTTGAGAGAGCTCAGAAGCTTGAACTCTGTAGTTTGTTGAATTGGGGCCAGTAGCAACAGATGAAATGGAGAACGCTGTGATGTGTTTTATGATGCTCCTTATTTTGCAATGTTCCACACAAGTGCCAAGAGATGTACTCTTTAAGATGCTACTAAACCGAAACCTTTTTTAGTTAACAGGTCTTTCATTTACTCATTGAAAGATTTTGGGTTATTTGTTTCATAAAAGTTTGCTTCAGAATGTATCTTTCACCTAGAAACATTAAAAAGACTGGCCATTACGAAAAAATTTAGGGTACATAAATGCCCCATAATTACTTTTAAGATTAAATCTTTAAAGGCACACTACATGCATCTCTACAAAAGAAGAGTCTATTGGTACAAAGGTGTTCACCTCAGTTCCACACAAGAGAGCAGGAAAGTTAATACTTTGTTATTATGATGTTGTAACACCGTGTATTTATGCATAACAAACTGGTTATGTGTATCTTATTAGTATCAACCACCATACAGTATAACAAAGAAAAAGATGAAGAGAGCACGTGTAGTCATACTACGAGTCTATGCACGTGCTGTTACGAGTTCACTTCCTCAGTAGTTGTATAAATATATAATAGTAATCCTAATAACAAACAATAGAGTTTCGGTGATTGGACCGAAGGATTTTGTAGAAGCTCAAGGCCAGTAGAAATTGATCTGTTCCTGCATTGGTAGTGTAAGTGATCTTTTTCTGCCAGAGTTGAGCGGAGACGTGGCGCGTGCACAAAAGTGCATTGAAGCCACGTAGGCGCTCTAGTTCAAGTACAACTTCCTAATGATGCAATACTGCTTAAGGATGAGAGATAGAGAGAGAGAGAGAGACAGACAGAGAGAGAGAGAGAGAGAGAGAGAGAGAGAGAGAGAGAGAGAGAGATGTTTAATTATGTTTAAATCAAGTTTTTTCCTTCACAAAAAATAGTGCTTCTTTATGTATAAGAAGTATTATACTGTAACTATCTAAAAGCATGCACGAGCTTTAATGTGCATATGAATAAGACGCCTTTTCAGTTTAATTGTGAACAGGAAAAGTGTACAGATCCTTTTTTTCCTGTCTCAGATTGAACACGTTGTGAATCAAAAGTAACAAACAAACAAACATACAAACAAAAACAGGGAACTAAACTTCACTTGGGGAACGCGCGCGCACTCAAACGCCGAAGCGAGCACGAGGAAAGGACGTACCTATAATAATAGCGCACGCGCTCATCAAACCGATTTCCTTCTTCAGTGTCACTCGGTCCTTCGAGCCGCTTTTCTTGTCCGCTCCCGAATCCGCCACCGCGTCGCTTCTCGTACAGTTCCTCCGGGTCGCCTCGGTCCCGTCCATCCCGAACACTGTGTTTTGTTTTTTTATTAAAACATGCCCGAGTTCGGTCTCATATAGCGGGCGGATGTGCGGCGCGCTGGGCGCATGCGCAAAAGAAAGAAAAAAAAAAAGACCGACTGCTGAACGCGCGCCAAGTCGTTCATCCTGAAGAGCGCGCGCGCGTTAACCTGACACCTGGAGAACACCTGTCTGCTCCGAGCACAAAGAAACCGGAAATGACGACGCACACCGAACGGATTTGTTTGTTTCGAAAAAAAAAATAATAATAATAGTTAATATACTTTTTTGTTTTGTTTTTTACAATATACGCAAAACCAACTTAGCTGGATGCCAACAAGTCGTCAGATGACGTCATGGGCATAAGTTTATAGAAATTTATAGAAATGTACATTTTGTAAATGTTTACAAACTGAAAGAATGGAAAGGAGGATTCGAGAAATATACACTAAAGAATATGGTTATTGAATTACTCTTTTTTTGCTATAAATAAAGAGAGTTTAGAACAATGAAGTGCACATGTGGTGAAATAATGGTGATTTGTTGTCAGGAGTGATTATAGTGATTTGTTGTCAGGAGCTGTGGTGATCAGCAGAATTGTGAGCAGTGATTGGTCATTGGATTTACACTTTGTGTGAACCTGCTTTTATAACTCATATAAGCATCAGCTGTCGTGTGAGCTGTATGTAATGCGGGACAGTCAGTAATGTTGGCTAAAATGGTTGATTAAGGGGAAAAAGTCACCATAACTAACAACAAAGTCATTTTATTTTTATTTGATGCAAAACATTATTGAAGCAGAAATAATAATTCAAACCTTCAGACCACTAGCTGTAAAACAGTCTTAAATCTTCAGTGCATTTGCCTTTTTCTCACCACACATCCTGATATTCATGGGCAGAATGTTAGATTTAATCTTTTCTAATGATATGATTCATATTGTGGCTCAAAAGTAGTAAATAAACGTCTGAAATCTTTGGAAGTCTGGAGTCTGAATGTTTAATGTTATTTTTTAACAATTATTTCGATAAATCTATAGATATAACATGTCTATAACATGGACAAATAGTTTCAAATAGTTTTTCTTTTAATAGATTCATTTTAATAGATTATCCTTGGTGGTAGCGAAAATAAGTGTTCTGAGAGACAATACTCCTAACTTTCATTAGTAAATTAGTAAATCATTAGTAATTAATATTTTTTAATTAACAATACTTAATTCATTACACGTACAGTGCTGTGAAAAGTCAGATTTTTTATTTCTTGTCATATTAATCACACCTAATTACTCAAGCAAATTTTTTAAATATAGAGTAAATACAAAATGGATTTTTTAAATTATGATTTCATTTATTAAGGGAAAATATCTGTCCAAACCTGCCTGGCATTTTGTGAAAAAGTAACTGCCCTGCTAAACTCAATAACCGGTCGTGCCACCCTTTGGCAGCAACAACGGCAATTAAGCATTTTTGATAACTAGCTCATTGCCTTTCACATCACTGTGGAGGAATTCTGGTCCACTCAACTTTGCAGAATTGTTTGAATTCAGCCAAATCTGAGGATTTTTGAGCATGAATGGCCTGTTTAAGTTCATGGCACAGCATGTCAATCAGATTTAAATGCAGACTTTGACTAGGCCACTCCTTAATTTTGTATTTATTTTTGAGCCGTTCAGAGTGGTGTGTTTCGGGTCATTGTCCTGCTGCATAGTGTGCTTGAGCTTGATTGCCGAACATTCTCCTTCAAGCAGCCCCAGACCATTACACTACCACCACCATGTTTGATTGTTGGTATGGTGATCCTTATATGATATGTTGTGTGATTTTTATGCCAGATGTAACGAGACACTTTCACGCACACTTTCCAAAATGTTAAGCTTTTGTCTAATCAGTCCAATGAATATTTGCCCAAAAGTTTTATTGAAGATGTTATTCATGTTTTTAGTCAAATGTGACTAAAGTTTTTTTTGGTCAGCAGTTGCTTTCGACGTGGAACTCTCCCCTATTTCTACCCTTTTTATAAAGTTTAATCATGAACACTGACCTTATCTGCAGCAATTGAGGCCTGCAGTTCTTTAGATGTTGTTCTAGGTTCTTTTACTAGCTCCTGGATGAGTTGTCGTTGCAATCTTGGACTAATTTTTGTAGGCCCGCCATTCCATGGAAGGTTCACCACTGTTCCAAGTTTTCTTCATTTGTGGATAATGGCTCTCACAATGGTTCACCGGAGTTCCAAAGACTTGGCTTTGTAACCCTTTTCCTGATAGATAATTGTCAATTACATTGTTTCTCATCTGTTTTTAAATTTCTTTAGATTACAGCATAATGTGTTGCTTTTTGAGGTCTTTTACTGTGCTTCACTTTGTCACACAGGTTTTATTTAAGTGATTCAACAGGGAGGGGGGAGTAATCAGACCTGGGTGTGGCAAGTGAAATTTAACTCAGCTTTCCAAAAGATCTGGTTAATCACAGTTCAGTTGCAGTATGATTTAGCAAGGGGGGCAATTGCTATTTCAGATAGAGCCAGGCAGGTTTGGACAGCTTTTTTCCATTAATAAATGAATAATCATTTAAAAACTGCAATATGTATTTATTCAGGTTATCGTTGTGTATTATTTAAATTAGCTTGATGATCTGAATCTGGAAAAATCAGGACATTACTGTGAAAATACTTTTTCACAGTACTTTAGTGTTTCATTTATTCAATAATTTTATTAATATTTGCATCTTTTCTGTGTCACAATTTATATGAACCCTTGTGGTTTTATATGTAGAAAGAACAGTGGATGGGAACGGTTTAAAGTGTGCATGTCAAAACACGCTGTTGATTTAATCCCATAAGAATGTGCACTTTGCACAGTGCACAAAAACTTGAACCACCTGAGGAAAGAAGGTATTCAACTGCTCAGCATAAAGCACATAAATCCAAAATAATGCCTGCATTATCCATAACAATTCACTGCAACGCATAGACCTTCAGTCACTCTGAGCACATGATAAACTGGTGTCATTCATTATTTGGTGCAAAGGTTCTAACCTGAACCTGTACACTTTGTTGGTTAATGATACAAAAATCTGCCTCATTGATCGTCAAATAAATAACCAGACACAAAATTTCTAGGATAGTGGCTGCAATTGCAGGTAAATTATTAGAGATGATAAAGGCCAAAAAAACCCCACTGAAAACAAGAATCATTAACATCAACTATGGAGAATGCTAAGAGGCAATAAATATACAGACTAGAAGAGATAATGTGGTGCACATGACAACAAATTACAAAAAAAGGCACTCAAAACTAGAATCTAAATAACAGTGTTAACAAGGATCAATGACACACAAGATTGAATGATGAGACGGTCCTGTGATGTGATGGGGCTGAGGGGTAGTGCCATTCTGCACCCTTTGGTTTTACCATGGCAACCATGATCTATTTGTCCACAGTGCTTTTGTTGATTGGCATATACAAAAATGTAGACTGTGTTGATGATAAGGATGATTATGATGATTATAGCATCATTATATTACTCCCACTACTACATATTTTTTTCAAGGTGTAATTGAATTTTTGTAACTTTCTAAACTAGACAGAGCCAGTTGAACAAAAAAAATAAATAATAATAATAAAAAAGAATTGTAATTGTTTTAAGGTATTTTTTAAACAGTCAAAATCTCATTTTAATTGAGTTGTTGGGTACGTGCCATGGTGAAATGCGAGCATGAATACGTAACCTAAGTCTAATAAAGTAATAGAGTTAACTCATTGTATAGAAAGCTTCCAGCTTCAGCTTCCAGCTTCAGCTTCCAGATGTTACGTGACATGTGCTACCCTAAAGATAACATGACAAAGATAGACTAAGAGAGATAACTTTGGTTCAATTGTTTTTTTTTAAAAGAATTCTGAGTAGTGAATAGTCATTGGGTTTACAAATTGATGTTGAATCAAGTGAACCTGCTCTTATAACTTGTAAAAGCTTCAGCTGTTATATGAGCTGTATGGGATGCAGGACAATGAAAAATGTCACCAATGTTGTTAGGATGGTCAATAAAAAGTCACCACATCTAGTGACTATGTTTCTTTATATTCTTATACAGTATTTCTTTAATAAAGAATACATCTTTCCTATAGATTCCAGGGAGATGAGCTGGTCATTGCAAAACATTTCAGTGTAGGTTTGGGAGCTGAATTATCCAGGTATAAGCAGAATTAATGATGCCATCAATGACCATTCAAACCTTCAGACCACTAGATATAAAACAGTCAAAATCATCAGTGCATTTGCCTTTTTTCACCAAACATCCTGATGTAGTTGGTTTGAAAGAGGCAGATGTAGAGGGGGTATGGAGACGGATGATCCGCTGTGGCGACCCCCTAATGCGAGAAGCCGAAAGAAGAAGAAGAAGTAGAAGAAGAAGAAGAAGATCCTAATGTTCATTTTCAGATTAGGTAAGACATTTGGTTTCCTAATGATATGATCCATATTGAAGTTTTAAAGTATTACCTAAACCTGGACTGTTCTTTTTATGAGTTTTTAATTGTAGATATTAAAGTCCAGAGTAATAAATTTGGCCAAACTGTCACTGACATCCTGGATGAGTTTTAAAAGCTATTATGGCTAAGAGGATTATAATTTGTGTATATTAATAATTACATATATCAAGACAGTTTCAATTAGATCAAATTAAGTTAAATTAGATGTTTGTAAAAGAGAAAGAATGTAATAAAATATCTTTAGTTAATTGTTGTTAGGAATCATTTGGAAAGAAATAAAGTAAATGTATTGTGGTAAGGTAACTGGAAAAAGTTTATTTTGTACTAAAAAGGTACATAGGATTATTTTTTACATTGTTAAAATTTGTTGTTGAATGTTTCCAAATTTACTTGTCTAAATGACAGGTTCCTTTTTAAGATGCATGAGGTTATACAACTACGTTTTTGTCATTATGTGAATAAAAAAAATACAGGTTACTATTTTATAATCTGCTGTATAATTTGTGTGAGTGATAAACATTGTGCATTTTACTTTGCTAACTGAACACAGCTGACTATCACTGTTTGTGTTCAGTTCAGTCATTTATTTAATACTGTTAGTTGGACATAATGTTCCAGTGTAAAACAAAAACAGGTGTAACAGCTCTGATGTGTGTAATATCTGGAAATAACAGCAGGTCACATTTCTATTCTCAGCCTTTGGCTCATTGCTGTGACTATGTGACGTGATTATATATATATATATATATACAGTGCCTTGCGAAAGTATTCGGCCCCCTTGAACCTTGCGACCTTTTGCCACATTTCAGGCTTCAAACATAAAGATATAAAACTGTAATTTTTTGTGAAGAATCAACAACAAGTGGGACACAATCATGAAGTGGAACGAAATTTATTGGATATTTCAAACTTTTTTAACAAATAAAAAACTGAAAAATTGGGCATGCAAAATTATTCAGCCCCCTTAAGTTAATACTTTGTAGCGCCACCTTTTGCTGCGATTACAGCTGTAAGTCGCTTGGGGTATGTCTCTATCAGTTTTGCACATCGAGAGACTGAAATCTTTGCCCATTCCTCCTTGCAAAACAGCTCGAGCTCAGTGAGGTTGGATGGAGAGCATTTGTGAACAGCAGTTTTCAGTTCTTTCCACAGATTCTCGATTGGATTCAGGTCTGGACTTTGACTTGACCGTTCTAACACCTGGATATGTTTATTTGTGAACCATTCCATTGTAGATTTTGCTTTATGTTTTGGATCATTGTCTTGTTGGAAGACAAATCTCCGTCCCAGTCTCAGGTCTTTTGCAGACTCCATCAGGTTTTCTTCCAGAATGGTCCTGTATTTGGCTCCATCCATCTTCCCATCAATTTTAACCATCTTCCCTGTCCCTGCTGAAGAAAAGCAGGCCCAAACCATGATGCTGCCACCACCATGTTTGACAGTGGGGATGGTGTGTTCAGGGTGATGAGCTGTGTTGCTTTTATGCCAAACATAACGTTTTGCATTGTTGCCAAAAAGTTCGATTTTGGTTTCATCTGACCAGAGCACCTTCTTCCACATGTTTGGTGTGTCTCCCAGGTGGCTTGTGGCAAACTTTAAACGACACTTTTTATGGATATCTTTAAGTAATGGCTTTCTTCTTGCCACTCTTCCATAAAGGCCAGATTTGTGCAGTATACGACTGATTGTTGTCCTATGGACAGAGTCTCCCACCTCAGCTGTAGATCTCTGCAGTTCATCCAGAGTGATCATGGGCCTCTTGGCTGCATCTCTGATCAGTCTTCTCCTTGTATGAGCTGAAAGTTTAGAGGGACGGCCAGGTCTTGGTAGATTTGCAGTGGTCTGATACTCCTTCCATTTCAATATTATCGCTTGCACAGTGCTCCTTGGGATGTTTAAAGCTTGGGAAATCTTTTTGTATCCAAATCCGGCTTTAAACTTCTCCACAACAGTATCTCGGACCTGCCTGGTGTGTTCCTTGTTCTTCATGATGCTCTCTGTGCTTTAAACGGACCTCTGAGACTATCACAGTGCAGGTGCATTTATACGGAGACTTGATTACACACAGGTGGATTCTATTTATCATCATTAGTCATTTAGGTCAACATTGGATCATTCAGAGATCCTCACTGAACTTCTGGAGAGAGTTTGCTGCACTGAAAGTAAAGGGGCTGAATAATTTTGCACGCCCAATTTTTCAGTTTTTTATTTGTTAAAAAAGTTTGAGATATCCAATAAATTTCGTTCCACTTCATGATTGTGTCCCACTTGTTGTTGATTCTTCACAAAAAATTACAGTTTTATATCTTTATGTTTGAAGCCTGAAATGTGGCAAAAGGTCGCAAAGTTCAAGGGGGCCGAATACTTTCGCAAGGCACTGTATATACTCATATATACTGTACACATACTGTGAAGGGATCACAGACTGCCAGGCAAATATATTATTAATCATATTTTATAATTATATTTTATATTTCATTTTATTTTGCATTTTTATATCGAAAATATAATATTGAAAATAAATAATAATAATATTGATATTAATAATAATAATAATAATAATAATAATAATAATAATAGTAATAATAATAATAATAATAATAATAATAATAATAATAATAATTTAAGTAAAAAAATAATTTAAATAAAAGAATACATTTTAACAGAATTTTTGGAATTAATTTTAACTACGATAATAGAACAGTGCCCCCTTAACATTTCCCTGTATATCAAGCCTTGCTGTTTAGAGATCTCTGTGTGTGTGTCTTCCTTAAGTATCAAACCTGTCCTCCCAATTCTTTCCTTATTCTGTCACTGATAGTGGTGCACAGGACAGTTTGACAACTACAAAGTTGTGGCAATTTTTGTTTTCTCTTTGTGTACATGTCACCAGATGTACAATAACAGTCTTGGCCCAAAGTGAGAGGGACTGTAAGAAAACAACAGAAAGTCTGTGTGTGAGAGAGGGAAAAAAGCAGAAATATAAAACTTTTAAAGCAACAAATAAACATATGGACTGTGAGTGGAGACGGCACACATATTACTGGTAATGTTTTATTCAGTGTACAATCCGGTAAATCAGAGCCTGTTCTTATGTATATGGACAGTGCTGCTGAATTATGGGTTCTGATTAGTCAGGATTATATGAAAGTGCTTTGTATATTATTGTTTCTGTAGCAACAGCTTAAATACAGGGATTTGAATGGTGGATGGATAATTTTCCTTTCATACAAAATGTGTTTAATGAATTAATATGTATTATTATTATGTAATGAGTACAAAGTATAAACATTCATAGGGAATAAAATAAATAAAAAGATAAAATGCACATTTAACATCAGACACCTAAAAATTTTATTTCGATTGCAAACAAATTTATAAATATATGATAAAATATATAACAAATCTTATTAAAAGATATCACAGCTTTAAATATAGTTGAGTACTGAGGTGGTGTGGTGGGGCATTTTCAATACAGTACCACCACACAAATTACAGAATACAAGATACTGTGTGTCTTCAGGGATCTGTTTTGTGGCCAAAAAAAAAAAACGTTAACAATGCTGCAAACAACTGAGTGACAGATCAATTGTATTAGAACAGGAAGCCAATCAGAGACATAGAATGTGACATAAAGTGAAGTGTATTATAAGTTCATAATGATCTTTCTGTGACCACAAATTTACTAATTTAACTGGTTTCCTGGTCTTTGTCTTGCAGCAGCTGCAATGTTTATGGCCATCAATTACAACTCAACACACAACTCAAGCCTTAATATATTGATTTGTGGCCACACAAAGCTTTTGACATAAACCTAAATATACTTCGGATTCCATGGAACATGAAGCCAAATGGAGATTTTTAACAGAGAATGTAAATGCGATGTTAACGAACACACATGCACATTTAAACACAAATACTCTCGGTCACTGCTTCTTAGAAAAGTCTTCTTTGGACCATTCTACACTCTGAATCGTGGGCCATGCTCCTGCACAAAACATAATTTGTTAAGAGAACAGCTAAAGTTCTTGAGACGAATGCTAAGGCTGCATAGCAACCGAACACTGCCTGAGCTTCCTAGGCATGAGCTGGGCTGACTACGGACCAGTCTCTGAGGCCATTTCTCACCCAGGGTCCATTCAGTAGCAAAATAACTCAGACTGCTGATCAGCTTTGTGCCTGGCCCGGTAAAAAAAGAGAAATGAGCGGAAACCTGTTTTCATGGGAGTCAAAAGGGAAAGACCTCCTCTGTGGAAAATAGACCCTACTAAATAAATAAATAAATAAATAAACACACAAACAAATAAAAAATACACGAGAAGCATAAAGGCTGTAAGGAAAATGTCCCCGGACCCTGAAAATTTCTCAGAGAAAGTAAGACCACCAAGCTTGTCTGACTATTATATGTAAAGTCTTCCCTGTTCTTGGTCTTATACAGTAGGTATAATTTGTAAAACTTATTTTTAAAAAGGGTACCTGTTATTCCCACACACCATCTTGGAATAGGAGGCAAGGTCTCTCTCAGGCAGTACACAGAGGGCCTTAATTTAGAACTCAACAGTCTTGATTATTTGAGCAATATGTGAAAAAACATGTAAAAAAAAACCATTTCAACATATTTTACACTTGAATTCTGAAGAACAGTTGACTTTATGTGGATTGACTGTAAAGACCTGAAAATAAAATAACGAAAATAATAAAGAGGAAGATTACATGTACTAGATTTGACAAAACTATCACTCGAACATGAATTAATCATGAACAATCTACTATATTACATGCAAATGTGGTATATTATGCAATGTGTTAAAAAAGAAATAAATTAATTGTATTTTAGTATAATATAGATTTTACTCTACTTTACCCTCAGATTTTTGTGCAAATCTATACAAATCAAAAGGTTAATATTTAGTACAAACTATAGGGTGATAAGGCAGATTACTGTAAGATAGTTTGACACACACACACACACACACACACACACACACACACACAC
>JAAIIK010000009.1:9626326-9639499 GCA_014706435.1 Silurus glanis
CTTTCTTTCTTTCTTTCTTTCTTTCTTTCTTTCTTTCTTTCTTTCTTTCTTTCTTTCTTTCTTTCTTTCTTTCGACATTTTTACAGAATTGCTCTTAGCCAAAGAAAACAGTGTATATAAGTCATGCAAAAGTTATCTTACAGGAGGGAAAAAAGGGCAAAAGTTGGGCTTTTAATTTGTTGTATATTCTTACCATAGTCTTACAAATGCATGCTGGATGCTCAGCCTCATGCTAGTGGGCGTGAACTGCCTCTGCCAATATTCCCTGCGAATCAAACTGGGCAGAAGCCTTGGAAAGAAAACTGATGAATCCTGCAGTGAATCTGACCTAATGTTCACTATGATACACGACTCACTCTAAGCTGACAGCAGCTTTCAGAGCTACAGGCTTGACCAATAGTGTTATTTTTATTGTTAAAGGTTATATAAAACTGCTACACTCTCCTTTCAACACTCTTGCAATTGAGTCACCATCTTTCCTGTGTAGGATACAGATACTCTAGGTCTTTTCAATAAAATAAACATCTTTATTTCAGTTTGGCAAGTGATTTTGTGCACCACACTTTAAATAATTTTGATATAAGCCATTCATGCCCTTGTGAAAATCTTGCAGCGTAGGGGTACACAGTGTTTGTGTATAACTGCAAAGTTTGATTTTATTTCAAAATATTAATTCGATCTCTTTATAAGCCCATGAAATGTGCTACAAAATGTGCAATTGGCTTTAACAGAAGCAGTTAAGGTAATTCTGAATTTCATCCCAATTTCATTAGGGTTGCACAAGCCGTGCACTCTTAGTGTCGGTCCCAAGCCCGGATAAATAGGGAGGGTTGCGTTAGGAAGAGCATCCAGCATAAAACATGTGCCAAATCAAATATCTGGATCACGAATCAGAATTTCATAACGGATCGGTCGAGCCCCCCTGTTACCAACGACCGCCACAGGTATTGTTAGTCTACAGGGTACCAGTGGAAATTGGGCTATTGTTGGCCGAAGAAGGAGAAGGAGAGAAGGAAGACGTCTACAGAGATGGCAGGAAAATGTAAAGTGTAGGAGAGTGGAGGTTTGGGTTGGTACTTTAAATGTTGGTACTATGACTGGTAAAGGGAGAGAGGTAGCTGATATGATGGAGAGGAGAAAAGTAGATGTGTTGTGTGTTTAGGAGACCAAATGGAAAGGGAGTAAGGCCAGGAACATTGGAGGTGTGTTTAAACTGTTCCTTCGTGGTGTGGATGGAAAGGGAAATGGTGTAGGGGTGATTCTGAAAGAAGAATACAGTAAGAGTGTAGTGGAGGTGAAGAGAGTTTCTGATAGGGTGATGATCATGAAGCTGGAAGTTAAAGGGGGGATGATAAATGTCATCAGTGCCTAAGATTGAGTTGGTTTGGAAATGTGCGGAGGAGGAACATGGGGTATATCGGTAGGAGAATGCTAAGGATGGAGTCGCCATGCAGAAGGAATGAGGAAGGCCAAAAATGAGGTTTATGGATGTGGTGAGGGAAGACATGAAGGTAGTTGGGTTGAAAGAGGCAGATGTAGGGGACAGGGGGGTATGGAGACAGATGATCTGCTGTGGCGCCCCTTAATGGGAGAAGCCAAAAGAAAAAGAAGAAGATATATACACTGGAGATCAAAATTAGAGAACAATTTATAAACAATTGAACAATTCTGAAATAATGTCATCTTCACTGCTCAACAGTTGAAGGAGTTTTTGTCCTGTCTATACCATGCTACCAGAACACCTTTTCCACAAAATAACTAAGGCATTTCCAAAAAAACATTATTTTGCAGAAAACACACTGATCAAAATTAGAGAACAACAATGACTGTAGCATGGAAAAAGATTACAACAACATTTTCTGAAGGTTACAACAGTCAGCAATTAGTAGGAAGTGTACAGGCCTCTGCTCTGAATGACTTCAGCACATCTGCGGCCACAGGACAGCACTAGTCTCTCACACTGCTCTGGTGTGATTTTGGTCCACTCTTCTTCCAGTCTCCTCCACAGTTCGGTGACTGTAGTGGGTTTCTTGGCCATAACTTTGTCGCCAAGGATTTTCCAGAGGTTCTCTATTGGGTTGAGATCAGGGGTCTGGGCAGGCCATGTCATTATTTCAATGTTTTCAGTTTCAAGGAACTGCTTTACCCGTTTTGCTGTGTGACATGGAGCATTGTCCTGCATGAACACTGCGGGCTGATTGGGTGATGAAAGCAGGGAAGGAACCATATGTTGTTGAAGAAGGTTCTGTTAAACATTTGCATTCACTCTGCCATGTAGCTGTATAAGAGGCCCAACTCCTGCTGCAGAAAACATGCCCAAAACCATGACACTTCCTCCTCCACTTTTCACTGACTTCTTTACACACTTTGGGTTCAGTCTTTCTCCAGTTTGTCGCCGAACATAATGTTTCCCATCGGACCCAAATAAATTAAGCTTGCTTTCATCACTGAAGTGAACTTTGGACCAGTTCTGCTCTGTCCACACAACTCTTAAACGTCGAGACACTGTATGACGAGACAGATCCTTACCCTGTTCAGCGCTGAACTGGTGAGCAATTCCAGCTGCAGTGTGGAAACGATTGCCCTTTGAGATCCTCCGCAGTATCCTGTCCTCTCTTGTATTTGTCTTCCTTGGACGACCAGACTTCTTGGCGGACTTGAATGAGTTTGTGATGTTGTAAAGATTAAATATTCTTGAAATCACAGATTTGGAACGACCAACTTGTCTTGCTATGGCTGATAGGGTCATCCCTTTGGCCTTCATCTGGACAACCTGCTGCCGGAGGCTTTCAGTCACTTTAGAACGGCCCACCATCTTGCAGAGTCAGTGAAACTGGAAGTTAGGCTGCCAGTTAAATAGGGGTTGACAGATAATCAAGGAAATTAGCACCAGGTGCCAGATTAACACCAATAACTGGGAGGTATCTGAAAGTGTTCTCTAATTTTGATCAGTGTGTTTTCTGCAAAATAATGTTTTTTTTTAAATGCCTTAGTTATTTTGTGGAAAAGGTGTTCTGGTAGCATGGTATAGACAGGACAAAAACTCCTTCAACTGTTGAGCAGTGAAGATGACATTATTTCAGAATTGTTCAATTGTTTATAAATTGTTCTCTAATTTTGATCTCCAGTGTATATGCTTGTTTACCCTTTCCTATTTTTCCTGCTTTAAACACATCAACTTTGAGGACAAAATGTTCACTTGCTGCATAATATATATCGCACCCTATAACACGTGCCATGATGAAGAGATAATATTATATACATTGTATACATATATAAAAAGAAATCTTATTAATTAACAACAAAACAAAAATATCCTAAATATTCTACAGCTCATTTCTCATCACTTTCTTTTTTCTTTTGAGGTTTCAGGAAAGGAAAAGCGTAAATTCAAATTAAATGCTTGTAGTAGTGTTCTTCTTCCAGGTACATAATTTCTCACTAGCACTGGTTTGGTTATAACAAAACTGTTAATTAGTACTCTAAATATCCCACAGTTTGGTCTAGAAACATCTCCACACCTAGGAGGGAATGTTTTCCTTCTGCCAAAGGCTCAGCAGGAGCCGTACAGAAAAACATGCAGAGTCTGTCTTCTGCAAGCCAGACGGTGCCCCAGTGCCTGCTGGGATACCAGACCCGTTAAGAATTTATAGGGAAAAGAAGTTGGAAAAGAAGAAGGCAAACTTTTAACAAGAAAATGCTGATAACGGCTTCTTATATATTAAAAACAGACCATGCTGTGTGCATTCAGTGCTGGGATTAGATTTCATTAATGAAGGGGTAAGAGGAATCAAATACGCTGTATTGTGTTAACAGGAAAATAATCAGGTGCTGTGATGAGTAACTGTTTCCACCCCAAAGTTTATTACTTTCTTATAACAACACATCCTGGAATGTTTTATTTCTTTTATAACCACAACAATCAAAGTCACAAAATGCACTTAATTTTTTAATTGCTAGATTTAAAAAATATATATTTTAAAATTTTTTACTACCATACATTGGAGCACAGTGAAATTCTTGGTTTTAGTGATCAGTCCTGATGTGGCACCCCCGGAGGAGAGAAGGTTAAGGCCCTTGCACCAGGGCTCAACAGCATGGACTTTCCATCGATAACCCACACTGAGTGACCGCTGATCACACATTTATTGAGCCTTGAGATATTATGGCTGTATGTTTGGCATCGTTATTCATTTAAATGATTATCTTCTCTCCATTTTCAATACTTCAATTATAACACATCCTGGTACCTCATGCCATTTGTGTTTACGTTGATGAAATATAATGCATAAGTACTGTTTAAAGAGACGCAGCCCCATTTCATGATGGTCCAACCACCGTGCTTTATTATGTGTATAATAGTGTATTTGAGATTATATGCACAAGTCTTCCTTCTACAAACAATACAAACAGAATTAAATTCTGAAGAAAATATAAGAAACAAGTTAGTTCCTGTACTACTTTATATTACACCGACCAGGCATAACATTATGACTGGTGAAGTGAATAACATTATCTCTTTATCCTGGCACCTGTTAGTGGGTGGAATATATTATGCAGCAAGTGAACATTTTGTCCTAAAAGTCGATGTGTTAGAAGCAGGAGAAATGTGCATGTGTAAGGATTTGAGTTTTTTTTTTTTGTTTTTTTTACAAGGGCCAAATTATGATGGCTAGACACCTGAGTCAGAGCATCTCCAAAACTGCAGCCCTTGTGGGTTTGTTTCCGGTCTGCAGTGGTCAGTATCTATAGTATCAAAAGTAGTCCAAGGAAAGAAGGAGAAGAGTGGTGAACCTGCGACAGGGTCATGGGCGGCCAAGGCTCGTTGATGCACGTGGGGAGTGAAGGCTGGACCGTGTGGTCCCATCCAACAGACAAGCTCCTGTAGCTCAAATTGCGGAAAAAAGTTAATGGTGTTAATGCTCAATGGATCAGGATTGTTTTAGCAGCAAAAGGGGACCAGCTCAATAGTAGGCAGGTGGTCATAATGTTATGTCTGAATAGTGTCAATTTGTCATGTTATGAAGAAACTGTAAAGTATAAACTAATCTGTCATGAAGATGCCAGAAAGCTGCACTGGCACTGGCACTGGCACTGAATACTCCTTCCTAATTGTTGCTACTGGCTTTTAGTAGCTGCACGTATCAGATTCAAACACTGATGTTTGCCTAAATAAAGGCCAAAAATGGACCAGCACCATCTTACCTCAGAGACCGCATCACACCTCGCACTGCACCACGCTGTCTGAGATCCTCCAGCACTGCTCGACTGGTACCACCTTCTCTCAGAGTGAGAGGTAAGTATACTTCAAGGCTCTACTCTGTTTTTGCACCGAGGTTTTGGAATGAACTTCCCCTACATGTCCGTACAGCGGAGTCCCTGACTATCTTCAAGCAACGGTTAAAGACCTACCTCTTCCTGAAACACTTAATTTAGCACTTTCCAAGTTTGCTTTGTAGAATTCAAGAGTTATAGTCTGATTTATATTAAGTTTGTAATCTAGCATACTAGTATAGATTTAATTCATTGATAGAGACTCAAAGCACTTTTGTACGTCGCTCTGGAAAAGGGCGTCTGCTAAATGTCACAAATGTAAATGTAAATGTTAAGCAAAAAAAAAAAGCATTTTTTCTTATAGAAATGTTCACCCTATAAACTTTATTTAAATTCATTTTAGCAGCATTTTACTACACAAGTATTTGTGAATGAGCTCTTACTATAGAAAAGATAGCATTAGTATAAGGAAGCAATTTGCTTTGCAGCTATCGTCAGAGCTGCTACTATTTGAGGTCAGAAAATCGAAACCTATCAATAGTATAATTGTTTTCATATTTAAAAGAAAAAAACTAACAACTATACTCATATTTCTCAATCAATTCGACTACGGTCAAGACATTTTCACTTGAAAATATATGTGGCATTATATACTGTAACTGTATGTAACTGTGGACACATTCTGTAAACATGAATGTATGTTATTTTTCTATGGACTTAAGAAAAGCTTAAACAGTCACATCTAGGAGTCTTTTCTCCCTCTACTGCTATATGAGATGTCTAACATTGATGTGGACTTTCTTCCTTGAGAGTCAGAACGAATTCAGAACACCATATTAAACTAAACCATGCTGTTTTTGAGAGTCCCAAAAGCAAAAAGAATACAAGATGAAGTGTACTTTCTCACTGGAACACCTGCTTATCTGGCTCTTTGCGAGTTTAGTGATGAACCTGCCTTTGCATACTACATAGTCATGCACCATCGATGC
This sequence comes from Silurus glanis, assembly GCA_014706435.1. Taxonomy (NCBI): domain Eukaryota; kingdom Metazoa; phylum Chordata; class Actinopteri; order Siluriformes; family Siluridae; genus Silurus; species Silurus glanis. The sequence continues at coordinate 9,632,590 of JAAIIK010000009.1, forward strand.
CTTGGAGGTTACTAAAAAACCTCTAAAATCTGCTCCTGGTTTAAAAAATGAGACCCGAAAAGCATTCGAATGTTCCAATCTTTTGGTAAAAACGGAATTTAATTTTATTAATGCAAATCCTTTCCTAAGTAATGAATTCTATAAGAACATTATACACAAATAAAACTGAATTAATTTAGTCTTATTGATATCAGTACAAATGGCTTTGCATTCAGCTTTGACTGATTAAGATAATTTATTATTTTCTGTTTAATCCCTCACAACCTCACTTAGCTGTATTTTTCTCTAAAGACGAACAAATTTGCTCATTAAACAAAGTATTGGCACTCTTTCAAATGAGGAAGAGGTTGTTTTGGTTATTGACACACTCTGATGGCATGCTACATTGTTGGAGGATTTAGCAAATGCCTTGCTGTTTCATCATTTAACTGTCAGCCTTTCATTTTTGAGTTTAGCGAGATTTTTGGGCTTAGCTAAAAACATATCAACTCTGCACAAACAAGATTGCAGCTAGTTCCCTCTTATAATCATTTTAAATACACATGTACAAAGAAAATCATCTCACTCAACTATGGAGGATATTATTCATATTTTTATAATTAGTTTTGGAGGAGCAATAGAGGGTTTTTTTCCACTTTTTTTCACAGATTTAAGCTTCAGAATTCAAATATTTTCAAAATCTCACAAAAATAAAGCCAAATTGGAGAGTGTGGAAAAACTAAGTACACCTTAGGATTCAATAGCTTGTAGAACCGCCTTTAGCAGCAATAACCTGAAGTAATAGTTTTTTATTTCTATGACTTTATCAGCCTCCCACATCATTGTAGAGGATGCTACTTCATTCCATTGAGGTTTGTGGGTGTTTGTTTATGCACAACTCTCTTTAAGGTCCTGCCACAGCATTTCTATTTGAAGTCTAAATATTGACTGGACCACTGTAACACCTTGATTCTTTTTTTTAGCCATTCTGTTGTAGATTTGCTGGTTTGCTTGGAATTATTGTCCTATTGCATTACCCAGTTTTGGCTTGGCTTTAGTTATCGGACAAATGGCGTCACATTTGACTCTACTGGAATATAGAGGAGCTCATGTTCAAATTAATGACTGTAATTGCCCAGGTTCAAGCCCAAATCAACACCCTTTCAGCACTGTCACAACTGTGACAGTTGGTATCAGGTGTTTGTGCTGATATGCTTTTTGAACACACTCTCACTCCCAACTTGTCACATATAGACGCATTTGTCAGAATCCCTTGGCATAACTTTTTGACACACTGGGTACGTGCAGGGATTCCCAAAGTCTTCTATAGAAGTCTAAACCGGAGCCTGCGGCGTTGAAATTTGATGTGTTAGGTAATAGACTGCCCCGAGGTCATATTTATCTAGCTGTCTAACTAATTTTTTATTTTAAAATTCACTCGCTGTCTGATATCAAAGTGCCGTCTGTGAAACAACGTTCAGCAACACGTTCTCACTCCCAACTAACCCTAAACTGTTCTCACTAACCCTAACCCTAACCCTGACACTGCATGTTGAAAAATAACGCCAAAGGGTACCCAAGGCACCAAAAAGTGAGGCCAAGAGATACTGATGAACACGTCCATATGTGACGAGTTGGGAGTTATCTATGTGTAGGCTTTTTTTCCTTTTCAAGAAAATGTGTCTCTGAGCGTTATGGCCAAAATTGATACGTAAAACAATAGAATTCAAAGAGTTGTTGCACTTTCTTTTTCACCCAACTCTTTTACAACAATCCTATATACCTATATGTGATTTGTTTTAAGAGATTTTAAATAAATTAAATGTGTTAAACCTATGTCCAAAAGTCTAATCTATAAACAGGGTTAATTCCAGTCCATAAACCACATTATTTTATGTACTATCTTTGTCCAACACAAGACAGAATGTCTAATTATGGCAGCTATTACCCAGTATATATTAGATTATATTTGTGCTATTTTTGTTTAAAGCAAAATAGAGTGTGACACAATTATCACACTCTAGCCAGTATCCTGGGATACTTAATAATGCCTATTATTTTATTTTAAAGCTCATCTGCATCATAATGTACACAGTGCTCAATCATAACTCATGTTAATGCCCAACCAGACAAAAGCAACACAAACAAAAGCATTATTATTATATGCTACACAGATAGAGCTGACTACAAATGAAAAGAAACACAAGAGAGAAACGCTGGAAACTGGAAAAAAGCCAACCAGTTATGAGAAACACTACAAACAACGACAGAAGCAGCCAAATGAGACATAATCAGAATCAGAATCAGAATCAGAATCAGGTTTATTGGCCAAGTGTGTTGACACACACAAGGAATTTGGTTCCAGCTGTTAGTGACTCTCAAAAGTACAGACATAAATAAAACCTATACATGACAAAACAGACAAGACAAGACAAAAACAGACTATACAAGACAATACAGACAATGTGAGACAGTATAGACAGTGTGGGTAATAAATAGGGATACAGATCAGTAATGTACATAAAGTGTGAGAGTGCATGGTAGTGCAAATGACAGTATTGTGTGTCAGGTATGATTAGAGAGTTTACTATAAAACTTTGTACAGTATATAGTAGCCATAGTGTGTGCAACATATACAGATAATGTGATGACTGACAGTTCTGTGCAGTACTAAATAGATATGAGCAGGGAATATAATTATGGTGAGTTGTTAATGAGGCTGATTGCTTGGGGAAAGAAACTGTTCCTGTGTCTGGCAGTTTTGGTGAACAAAGTTCTGTAGCACCTGCCAGAAGGGAGGAGCTGGAAGATGTTGTGACCAGGGTGTGAAGGGTCATTAATGATTTTTTCTGCCCGGTTTCTGGTTCTTGTTTGGTACAAGTCCTGGAGAGTGGGCAGAGGAGCACCAATGATTTTTTCTGCTGTTTTAACAGTTTTCTGCAGTCTGTTTCTGTCCTGTTTTGTTGCTGCTCCAAACCAGATGGTGATTGATGAGCACAGGACAGATTCAATGACTGCAGTGTAGAACTGTATCAACAGCTCCTGTGGCAGACTGTACTTCCTTAACTGGCGTAGAAAGTACATCCTCTGCTGGGCCTTTTTCAGAATGGAGTTTATGTTGGATTCCCATTTCAGGTCTTGGGAAATGGTAGTGCCCAGAAACTTGAAGTTCTCCACAGATGACACAGGGATGTTGGATATTGTGAGGGGGAGTAGTGTTGAAGGGTGTTTCCTAAAGTCCACTATCATCTCCACAGTTTTGAGTGTGTTTATCTCAAGGTTGTTCTGACTGCACCATAGCACCAACTGCTTCACCTCCTGCTCATATGCAGACTCGTCACCATCTTGGATGAGTCCGATGAGCGTGGTGTCATCTGCAAATTTCAGGAGTTTGACAGTTGGGTCACTTGATATGCAGTCATTTGTATAAAGGGAGAATAGCAGTGGGGAAAGGACACATCGCTGAGGAGCACTAGTGCTGACTGTCCGAAAACTGGAGGTAACACCTCCCAGTCTCACCTGTTGTTTTCTGCCTGTCAGGAAGCTGGTGATCCATTGACAGATGGCAGGGGGTAAAGTGAGGTTTAGGAGTTTGGACTGGAGAATTCCTGGAATTATTGTATTGAAAGCCGAACTAAAGTCAACAAACCGAATCCGGGCATATGTTCCTGGGCAGTCAAGGTGTTGTAGAATGTAGTTTAGCCCCATGTTGACTGCGTCATCCACCGATCTGTTTGCTTGGTATGCAAACTGTAGGGGATCCAGCAGCTGTTCTGTCACCTTCTTTAGATGGGCCAATACCAGCTTTTCAAAGGTCTTCATGACAACAGATGTCAGAGCGACAGGCCTGTAGTTATTCAGTCCAGTAATGGAGGGTTTCTTGGGGACCGGGATGATTGTAGAGAGTTTAAAGCAGGAGGGGACCTCACACACTGTTAAGGTGTGAGCAATGATAATGAGGTGCAGACAAGTGAAGTACCCAGAGTGAAGTACCCATGTGGATTCAAGATTTTTGTAATTTTTCTATCACACAGATATAAAAGTATTTACTCCTGTTGTTTACTGACTTAAGAAAACTTCCTGTTTCGGTTTTTAATACTCAGGAGTCTTACATTTAACTCACATTGCAAAATAGCAGTTAATTGCTGCGAAGTTCATGATGATGTTTTTAACAGTAGGGAGGCTGATTAGGAGACGATACATCATCATCTGAAGGCTCAAAAACAAAAACAAGGGGTTTTTTTTTAGTAATGTAGAGATTACACTTTAATTTATGGCACACTGTGGGTGAAATGCATTTCAGGCAGATCTTCAACATAAACACTGAATATGAATGTGTAAGACATATATGGAGGCTTCACCTACTTTTATGTAAACATTTTATAAAGTATATATTTTAATCGTTAATTGAAATCAAATAAAATGATTGATATGCAGAGCAAACCACTCCGATGATTTCTGGGTGAAAAAGAAAAATATCTACAAATGTATCTAAAAATTATTATCTACTAAATCTAAGCCATTAAAATCTGTAACCTAACACAAAAAAGTAAACAGAACTTTTGCCATAATCCTGTTACCTTAATCTTAAAAAACAAAATAAAACTAGGAGTTCTTGAGGAGCTAATGGGTTTTTTTTATCTTGTTTAGGAGTTTAATGTATTTTTTTTATGTGACTTATTTCAAACATCCAATATACTGTATGCAAAAAAAGAAAAAAAAAGGCCAAAAGCTCATTTGGATTAATCTATGTATATTGCTAAACCCAGAACATAAAAATTATTTACTTTTTATACTATTTTTGTCCAAAGTCTTTGGCTATGACCACATTCAGTGTTCATAGTATACTGTGAGTCCACAGAACCTCTGACCAGGTTACAGTAGTTAAAAGCTAAACGCGAATAAATGAATAAATAAATAAATGAACAAATCAATAATGATGTACCAGAGAAAGAAGCACAACCGGGAAACAATGTCCTTGCTCATTTATAAACAACAACAAGAAAAAAAAAAGTGAAAACCCCCGACAAATTATCATGTAACAATAATCAGAATAAATGGGAGCATGGGTCTTCAAACTAATGGCTAGCTTATACAATATTTGAGCAACACAGTATTCAAAAAGGACAATGCAAACCACCGATCTGGTCTCATGTAGTTTTTGCTGCATTATTAACATTATTTTTTCTTAATTGTAATTACTTTTTCTTCTTGGGCGGGAGAAACATCTGAATAGATGTCCTTTATAGCTATAATTATTTTGTGTGTATGCTAAGGGTGTCCTAACTTTTTCACTCAGCCATGGTTGTGTCCAGGAGGTGGCAATACAGAGTCAAAGATTTTATTTTTAAATCCACATCCGTGACAAAAGGCTTTACACAGTATAGTTGTCGGCTTAGAGCTATACGAATATGCAGATATTATGATAATTATGCAAATGAGTATACAACATGTGCCTCTCTCTCTCTCTCTCTCTCTCTCTCTCTCTCTCTCTCTCTCTCGGGTAGTCTTTTCAGTTTTCCAGCTGTATTTTTTATCTGTACACAGATCCTCTGGTTTTCTCCCCCTGTCTCCCCGAGTATTCCTTCTCTTTTGTAATTTTTCTTTTCATTATATTCACTATTCATTCTCCATCATTCTCCATAGCTTTGCTGCTTTATAACACTGAATATCAGCAAAGGAACTGTCAAGTACCTTCTTTTCTCTCTTTTAATATTTTTTCCCCCTTTTCCTTTCATTTTACGTTTGTTTTTTTTTGGGTGTCACTTCCACTTTGGCTGTCGCCCATCTGCGCTGAGTTGTCATGGTAACCACTCATAAATTAATCCAAATATTCACAATGAGTCCAATCCGCAAGCCACGAGGCAGCATAGAAGGTCTACTGCGTTCCTAATTTTCAGAGATGAGGTCATGGCTGAGTGAGCAGGACCCAGGCAGTGGGGATGATATTCCATTGCTTTACATCCTTTTTCTTATACTGTAGACCAGATAAAAACCAGCAGATACAGCATGAATATATGCGTTTTCAGAACACTTGGTCATCCAGTTTGAGGCTTTGTGTGTGTTTTACTGAGTGACAGAGTGCAGTTCTGGGCTTGTGGGATGTGAAAACAAAATGTCAGCCTCCAACTCCAAGACACCATACCACATCACTCCCCTTCACTCCAACCCCCTCCAACCTGCTTCTACTGGTGTGAGGAGCACATGGTGTGTAGGCGCATACAGATGGCCAAAGCACACCATGCCCATTCAAGCCATAAAACATACTTACACACACAGCAATGTGGCTAAGGCCTGATTAGGAGCGTGTGTGATGTTCTGGTCACTGTTGTTGTAATCTTAGACACTTTGATTGATGCAAGGGGATTTTAGTTATTTGAAATAAGAATTATTTTGGTCCATGAATATGACATGCATGCTTACAGAAAAACTGCACGCTGAAGCTCAAATTATGAGCTTATAATAAAATATGTGTGGTATTTTTAGCAGTTCTAGTGCTAACCTCTTTGTTGGGGCTGTATTTTCTATATTCTTGTGAGAAGTGAGTTTATCTGATATCACTGTGCAGCAATGTTTTTGCTAGTTCTGTTACAACGCTATCTAATTCAAAGATAGGACTTTGCAGAGCTATTCAGTGTAATATTACTGCGAAATCCAATGTAAATAGCAAAAACTGGAGTTCTCCCAGAATGCACCGCATCTATAAGATCTAATTGCATTTAGTTGTAGTCGTTTCAGTTTGAACAGAAAAAGAACTGAGAGAGCTGGGCAGAATAAAGGCCTAAAGTGCCACTGCATCATATTCCTTAGGAAGAGTTCATTCGAGCTACAAATAGAAAAAATTAAAAACATGGCTACATACATGTTCATTCTTTGCTTGCAACTATATATATATATATATATATATATATATATATATATATATATATAT
>JAAIIK010000009.1:9639509-9669454 GCA_014706435.1 Silurus glanis
TATATATATATATATATATATATATATATATATATATATATATATATATACATACACACAAACAGTGAAGATCATGCTAGGTTCCTTAGTGTCAAGTTCTTAGCTTTTTTTGTGTTTGTATATTAATGCTGTATTTGACTCATTACAAAACTTATAATTTCTGACCACAGCACTGTGGGCACTATTATATTACCATACAATGTTGTATAATCAAATAAAAACCAGCCTAATGTTATCAAAAGAAGCTTGAATTAAATTGCTCATTACAAAATAAACTGGACACCATTATAGACATTAATATAAAAGATATTCAGGGTTAATCACATCGTCTTTTTTATTTGTTTGTTTAATAAAGAATTTCATTAATGTTAATCAGTGAATCAAATGAAATGCATCATGCACTGCTTAATTGTTTCTGCTTGAATGAATTTATTTAAAAAAAAATCATAAACGGGTTGTCGTGTTTATATCTACTGAGTTTAAGAATTCATCCTCTTTCATGAAGCTTTAAATAAAAATGTATTTTTGCACATTCTATTATTGATTAGTTCTCATGATCTCGCTAAGCACCTTCTCTTTTTCTTCCCACGACGTCTTTATCATGTCATCTCACAGCTGTGCAAGGACACCGGCTGTTTCATGTGCCTCGATATTAAGTGTCCTTGACGCTCAAGCACTCTTGCTTTCATGTCGATAACATGATTATTCATTAGTATGAAAGAATCCAAGGAGCGAGTGGGCTTCTGTTATTCTTTGCTGTTTCGCATTTACATGTCATTTTACACATTCAATATAGTTTATACAATGTAAAAAAAATTTTTCCGCTTTAGGGATTCAGGTGAACATATTCTCATTAGTTAGAAGACTGGAGAGATTTGCACTGCAATTAAATTCATGATGCTTCATCCAACAAACTCGTTCAGGCCTCCCAACTGCAGTGATTATCTTCTATTATGTGTGCAGACGTGCTTGTTCAGTACACAGTACCACACATTTCATTTACTTATCTATAGACTGATTATAATTTGGCCCCTGTGAAAGTACAAAGAATAAGAATCTATTATCCACTGTTAATACAGTCAGTCATATTCAGGAACTGTGCTGTCCGTCTATTTTTGGTCAGACTAAATGGTTTGCCTCAGATAAAATTGCTTTTGTATTTGATGACTAATGATGGTATGCTGCATGACTAATCATACAGGTTTTCTTCTTTTCAACATCAAGAGGATTAAAGTAGATTTGTCAGGGAGCACTCGGGCTCTCATTGAGTCCCTTGTCAGGTCAAGACTAGACTCTGGACACAGTCTGACTGCTGCAAATGGACCAGAATACAAAACACTCCCACAACATCACACTGTGTTCTTTCTACTGGCTTTCTTTTTCTTTGTGCATCAGATTGAAAGCCCACATGCATGCTTACAAAGCGTGGACCTCCAGGTACTGAAGGAACCAATCAGACCCTGCCCTCAGCTTCAATCAGGATGCAGCTGGACTCAATATCAAGTTACATAAAAGCTCTAAATTAGAAATATTCTCAACTGGATAAAATGGTGGAATACATTTCTATTTATGTTCAATCTTTTTATTCAAAGCAGCCACAGAGACAGGAAAGAACTGCACACTTATGAGGGTGAAGTGTCTTGCTCGAAGAGTGAACAGGGCAACTTGGTGTGTCTGAGATTTGAACTCATAACCTTCCAATCAATAGTTAAAAGCCTATTATCTTCGCCAAGTATTACATGTTTTCTTTCTGCACTAACATTCCCCTGACCCACTGGCATAGAAAATTCTTGTTGTTTAGTTTCTTTTGTATTCATTTTGTATTTTTTTTTTCTATATCCTAATTTTGGTCACAAACCAATTCTCAACCACAAGCCTCATCTCCCCTAACACGCCCCAGCTACCAACAAGAGGAGGCTGAAGGCTAAAATGTGATAACTATAAGACATGTGCAGCCATCCAATTAAATCACAGCACAGTGTAACACACTTGAAAGAAAAAGAGAGAGAGAGAGAATATGCCCCTCCCACACAAAGAGCATGGCCAAATCAGCTTGTAAGACGGCTTTGCAAGGATGTTATTAATAGAGACTTTTAGAGCATTTCTGAAAAAACGGCATCTGCTGTAAAAGTGAATTTACTCTTTTTTTTTCTTCTTTGTGTCAGTTTCTACTCCCACCATCTCCTGGTCTCATCCCTACTATTAACAACTCCCACCTAAATTTCTTTAAGGGTGACAAAGAAAAAAGCTGTCCAGTTTACATGCTTTTCTCTGTTAAGAATGAAAAAAAGTGTTATTTGATTAGTTAAAGGTTCCTCGTTGTCCTAAAAGAATGTTGTGATAGACCAACACTTAATTGTAGACATGTATAAAGGTCTACTCTTCAATGTTCCTCAGAAAGAAAAGTGAAGGATGCTCAATGGAATGTTATAGGGTTGTCTAGAGTTGAACAGTTTCTCACAGTTAATATGTAGTTCATTGGTTTTCAGAACATACATGCAGGAATCAGGAAATCAGTATTTGATTTTTTTAAAAGCTGTATTAATCATGGACATTTAAAGGTGGCCTACTCCGATTATAATTTTTTTTGTGATGTTACATAATCCAGATTGCCCACACTCACACAAATACACTCATACACACTCTCACTTACACACACTACTTGGTGTGTACAAAACTGCTCTATAATTACAGTACCAACCCTTTCATTTAGTGAATGTATTACAGTGTTTGCTTATAACCAGCATCCGGCAGGTGTGTAAATAAAAAGCACCTGTTTTTTTTCGATATAGGTTCTTGTTTGCTCTTGAGTGCTCAGATTTTTGGCTTGAGTAACAAAAATGCTCTAAACACCTGACATGTTCCTGATCCTGGCTAAACATCGAGGATGAATCAGTTGGTGATTTGCCAAACAAAACAAACTGAAAGCCACCAATTCAATGTCATGCACAGCGATTTGTTCAAGTTTAATTTATTCTTACACCAAAGCGCTGTTGAGTTTGGTTTTGTGATTAATCAGAAGGTGTTGATTAATTCTCTATAAAGTCCTGCAGCTGCAAATCAGTTTTATATTGACAAGCTTATTAATCTCATCTAATTTAGCATTTCTATAGCAACAGCTTGTACAGAGGATGCTTGGCACAATGTAACTAATAATTAAAGGTTATTATTCTTAAAATCAATAATGTGGTAAGGTTTTTCTTAAAAAAACATTAATTGAATCAGGCAGTAGAAAAGTCTTCAGGAATGTGAAATTGATTATTTTTTCTAGTAAGCAGACTAGATGCAGTTCCTATTATTATTATTATTATTATTAATAATAGAAAGATTGGCTGATTAGGGAATGTATTAACAGCTGTTACAACATTAAAGGTAACTACATATGGGTAAAAATATGACATTCTCTAATCAATAACATTTTAAATTGTTAACAAATTGTTGTATAAGATGAATACAACACTTTGGAATGCATTATTATAGAAAAGGCTGATTGTCAGGTTGATAACAGTATCTCTGATATGGCTGTTGATTATTTTTATATAACAGCATTGCGCAAAATGTTTTATTCCCTATTTACATTACAGCACAGCAGCTACATTTAATGTAGTTATTAGTGGATATGCAAGTGGATGTGCAAGCAACATAAACATTTTTAATTCAATTAGCTAACAGAGAGAAAGACAGAGAGACTACTGAATGTGATGCGGTCATAACTCTAACATCATCTCTGTACTGTAAAATTCTGCTGTCCTGAAAAATCTGAACAACCAGAACCATAATGTTTGAATTTTATATAGTTCCATATGTTGTTATTGAAGATACATTACTGACTCCACACCTAATAATGATTTGCAACTGTTTATTTAAATTATTTGTAACTGTGACACAGTAACAAAGCTCTTCTTAAATGCTTTTATAACAATATTGTTCACAATAATGAAAGTATGTGGCAAATATTTGCCTTTATTTTTTATTCAGACTAGTGAATAACACCACTGTCAAATGCAAATCACTCACTGCTGCCGAATTCTGAATTCTGCCCAGATGATGTCCTTTTCACACCAGTTCAAATGACAATCCTTCCCCAGAGTATCTCTATGCAGTGTGAGACAAAAGTCATTTGTCTACCTCCAGGTTTTGAATAAATTCTTTGTCAAGGCTGGAAAAATACTGAAAATAATTTTTACAGCAACACACCCTAGCTGCATGAATGAAACTTTAAGTTTTCTGTGTCTTCTCTATTCTTTCATTTTTTCCTGTCTTGACATTAGATTAGATTAGATTAGGTTAGATTAGATTAAATTGTATTGTCATTGTGCATGGTACCTGTACAGAGTCAATGAAATGCATTTAGCATCTAACCAGAAGTGCATAAGAGGAATATTTATAATAAATAAATAGCAGTGTGAAAAATAAGGGTATGGGGTCCATATGTACAGGGGTGAGGGTGAATAATGTACAGAAGGTGCAGTAGGTAATAATATATGGTATATATAGTTAATGCTCAAATGACATGATATATGCATGTTGGCAGTGGTGGGAGGCGTTGTACACTATGGTTTGTAATGAAGAATATCAGAAAATGATTATTATTATTTAACAGGTTCTGTGAAAGACTGTAGTCAACAGTAAAAGACCTGGGAGTTATTTTAGACAGCAACTTATCTTTTAAATATCATATCAATCAAGTTACAAAAACAGCCTTCTTTCACCTTAGAAATATTTCTAAGTTAAGAAACGTTATCTATATCCGATGCAGAGAAGCTCGTCCATGCGTTCATGACCTCCAGAATAGACTACTGTAATGCATTACTAGGTGGATGTCCTGCATCATTAATAAACAAGCTTCAGTTAGTTCAGAATGCGGCAGCAAGAGTTCTTACAAGGTCAAGAAAATATGATCATATAACCCCAATCTTATCGTCCCTGCACTGGCTTCCTGTTAAGTTTCGAATAGACTACAAACTACTGCTTCTCACTTATAAAGCACTAAATGGTTTGGCTCCCATGTATCTCTCCAGTCTTTTAACACGCTACAATCCATCACGCTCCCTGAGATCTCAAAACTCTGGACTTCTAGTAGTTCCTAGAATAGCAAAATCCACTAAAGGCGGTAGATCATTCTCACATTTAGCTCCTAAACTCTGGAACAGTCTTCCTGACAGTGTTCGGGGCTCAGACACACTCTCCCAGTTTAAGTGCAGATTAAAAACATATCTTTTTAGCAAAGCCTACACATAACATACGTCTCACATCATAACCTTGTGCTCCAGAACATCTGATCACATCACATTATCAACATGTGCTGTTAATATCATGAACAGCAGCTACGCTAATTCCTCTCCACTGCTTCTCTTTCTCTCCCCATCCCGAGGCATCCTGAGGTTTGGCCAGCTCCAGTCACGTCCCACCTCATGAGGATTATGGACCTTTGAAGAAGTAGATGCCGAACTCGCAAACATCTCGAACCATCTAGAGACGTACCAGTGCCAATTGGATCCCGCTACATGTGTGGTTTTGACATTGGACCTCCTGGAGTGTTTAAAGGCTCTGGCATGGAGAAGCTGTTGCTGGATCTGTGATGATCACAAATGTTGAGTTCATAAAACTAGGAGCTACTAACCATAAAGACTGTATAAGACTGTAGAAAGAACATTACTTATAATCTTATACTCCAGTGCTCATGTTAGTTCTCACTCTCCAGTGTTCTGTATTGTTGAAAGATTTATGATCAAACTCTTGATGTCACCCAAATGAGGATGGGTTCCCCTTTTGAGTCTGGTTCCTCTCAAGGTTTCTTCCTCATTACATCTAAGGGAGTTTTTCCTTGCCACAGTCGCCATGGCTGCTCATCAGGGATAAATGCACACCATTCACCTTGACTGTTGATTTCTGTAAAGCTGCTTTGAGACAATGTCTGTTGTGAAAAGCGCTATAGAAATAAACTTGACTTGACTTGACTGTAGGCCGTGTGTAATGCGAGAAGCTGAGGCGGAAGCCGAAGTAAAGCAAAACAAAGTTTAATGTCAAATCCCAGGCAATGCCAACACAAACACTTGCAAAATGTATGATATCCAGTGGTGCGTTTACCGGAGCGCGGCCCACAGAGTCCCGAACCGCTTGCAAGGCGGGTCGCGAAGGGAAGCGTGGAGCTGAGCGAACCGGGGACGCGTACCGCGAAAACAAACGAGGGGAAACAACACACATGTACGAACAATAACGGACGGTGAGTGTGTGGAGGTGAGGGGTTTAAATAGGCAGGTGATTAGTGAGTGAATGAGCCTCAGGTGATCCACATCAGTAGTTGGTCGAAGAGCTCCGTGCGGGCGGGGCACGCACGGGAGAAGAAGCAGGGAGCTCCCTGACACCGTGAGACTGCAACATATAAGAAATAACGATTCTTTAGTGTTATAAACACATCTGAAATAATATTTATCTTGCAATAATATCTTTACATTTTGGGGATCCTACACTGAAAATGTTACAGAAATGTGCAGAGATTGTTATTTATTAACATTTTCACAACAATTACAACATCTGAACCAGAATTTCCTGGAAATAAAATGCTTTCACTTCCAATCATGGACTTCTTGACATGCCCAGTTTCCATTTATGCATCTTGTACTAATTTCAAAGAATGTTTGCGTTTATACACAAGTGAGCTGATTTCTGTCTCACACTGTGACTGACATCATATGCATAATGTAATGTAGAATTATTTTTATCACGGGTCTACAAATTTTGTATATAATCTGATATAGAGAATGCTTGCTCTAACAAAATTAATTATAGAACTAACTGAATCCTAAAAGTCAGTCATATAGGCCAACCATTTTTGTAGTTGTGGTAAAACATCAGATATGCACAACAACTGGACTGCTTTGCTCCTCGATCTAAAAGCCACCGTAACATTTCATTATCACTAAATCTCTCAGAAATAGCTTTATTACCAAGTACACACACACAAGGACTTTGACGTGGCAACAGGAGCTTTCACTGCAGGAGAAGTACAGACATAATGTAACAAAATATAAGTAAAACAGACAATTAAATAATGCACTATATACAGTGGGTACAGAAAGTATTCAGACCCCCTTACATTTTTCACTCTTTGTTATATTGCAGCCATTTGCTAAAATCATTTAAGTTCATTTTTCTTCCTCATTAATGTACACATAGCACCCCATATTGACAGAAAAACACAGAATTGTTGACATTGTTGCAGATTTATTAAAAAAGAAAAACTGAAATATCACAGACAAAGTATTCAGACCCTTTGCTCAGTATTTAGTAGAAGCACCCTTTTGATCTAATACAGCCATGAGTCTTTTTGGGAAAGATGCAACAAGTTTTTCACACCTGGATTTGGGGATCCTCTGCCATTCCTCCTTGCAGATCCTCTCCAGTTCTGTCAGGTTGGATGGTAAACGTTGGTGGACAGCCATTTTCAGGTCTCTCCAGAGATGCTCAATTAGGTTTAAGTCAGGGCTCTGGTTGCGCCATTCAAGAACAGTCGCGGAATTGTTGTGAAGCCACTTCTTCGTTATTTTAGCTGTGTGCTTAGGGTCATTGTTTTGTTGGAAGGTAAACCTTCGGCCCAGTCTGAGGTCCAGAGCACTCTGGAGAAGGTTTTCGTCCAGGATATCCCTGTACTTGGCCGCATTCATCTTTCCCTCGATTGCAACCAGTCGTCCTGTCCCTGCAGCTGAAAAACACCCCCACAGCATGATGCTGCCACCACCATGCTTCACTGTTGGGACTGTATTGGACAGGTGATGAGCAGTGCCTGGTTTTCTCCACACTTACCGCTTAGAATAAAAAGTTCTATCTTGGTCTCATCAGACCAGAGAATCTTATTTCTCACCATCTTGGAGTCCTTCAGGTGTTTTTTAGCAAACTCCATGCGGACTTTCATGTGTCTTGCACTAAGGAGAGGCTTCCGTCGGGCCACTCTGCCATAAAGCCCCAACTGCATCTCTGGAGCTCAGCCGCAGTGATCTTCGGGTTCTTCTTTGCCTCTCTCACCAAGGCTCTTCTCCCCCGATAGCTCAGTTTGGCCGGACGGCCAGCTCTAGGAAGGGTTCTGTTCGTCCCAAACGTCTTCCATTTAAGGATTATGGAGGCCATTGTGCTCTTAGGAACCTTAAGTGCAGCAGAAATTTTTTGTAACCTTGCCCAGATCTGTGCCTAGCCACAATTCTGTCTCTGAGCTCTTCAGGCAGTTCCTTTGACCTCATGATTCTCATTTGCTCTGACATGCATTGTGATCTGTAAGTTCCCCTTCAGGAACTCGAGCTGCGTCGAAACGCTATGGGAACGCCTCTGCGTGACCGCGCTCTGAACCACGTGTGTAATCTGACCAATAGGCGTTTGGTACGTGACGTCATCAGCGGGCGACGTCGCGTAAACAGGAAGCTACAAATGGCTGCGAGATGGACCAGACGCTAGCTTTCTGCTCGTTCAGGTAAGCGCTGTTTCGCTGTGTTTTTCTTTCTGATCGAGTGATGGCTGGCAGGCAGGTTTATCGAAAGTGCGTTCATCCGTGTCCGCGTTTCATTACCGGTAAGGATTCGCATGATCGGTGTGTTGTTTGCCTGGGAGTGGAGCATGCACAATCGGCTCTCGAGGGAGACGATTGCTCGCATTGCAGCCGCATGGCTATGCGCACGCTTCGCTCCCGGAGAGCGCTCTTCGAGAAGAGCTCTCTCCCTCGCGGCTCCGGTCCCGCTCTCGCTGAGGCACAGCGGCGCCGGCGCTCGTGGGGTTCGCAGGCCGATATAGCAGCGGGGCTGGAGTCGGATGCGTCCGCTTCAGCTTCGTCTGCTGAATCGAGCTCCTGCTCGCTCGGAGAAGCAGGCCCGATGGCTGCTTCTTCTCCCGGTACGAGCAGCGCGGCATTACATGTCTCTCCTTCCGAGGAAGGTGAGCTGATGGATGCTAGCGAGCCCGTGGGTTCCTCACAGCCTGTGCTGTATGAGGAGCTCCTCGAGGTCGTGACACGGGCCGTTGCTAGGCTGGATTTAGCTTGGCCGATGGAGCAGCAGAAGCAGCGCAAACCCAGTAAGCTGGATGAGCGCTTTCTGCAACCTGTGTCACTTCCTCGGCGCCGGGGCCTGCCGTTTTTCCCCGATCTGCACGCCGAGGTGTCCAGATCCTGGGAATCCCCGTACTCAGCGCGCACTTCTTCTCGCCACTCCTCGCTCTACGCGAACGTGGTTGGGGCTAAGGCGTGCGGCTACGGGGCAATGCCGCATGTTGAAGAGACGCTAGCCAGCTATCTCTCTCCAAGCGTAGCATCGTCACTGAAGGCTCCGGTATTCCCTACTAAACCGCTACGTGCTACATCGGCTTTAGTAGGGAAGGCTTACGCGGCAGCAGGTCAGGCTGCAGGTTGTCTCCACACCATGGGTGTGTTACAGGCATACCAGGCTGATCTGCTACGTGATCTGGATGAGGGAATTAGCCCCGGGACCGCTGATGTTAAGGAGTTACGTCGCGCTGCCGACTTAACCCTTAGGGCCACGAAGCACACGGCGCGGGCCGTTGGTCGGTCCATGGCGGCCCTGGTGGCCACAGAGAGGCATCTGTGGCTCACCTTGTCTGACCTCCCGGACAAGGATCGGGCTGTGCTCTTGAACGCACCGATGGCTCCTCCTGGCCTGTTTGGCGACGCGGTGACGGCGGTCGTGAACAGGTTTCAGGAGTCTAAAAAGCAATCGGCTGCGTTTCAGCAGTACCTCCCTCGCCGTTCACGTGGGGCTGGTCGGCGGCAGCCCCAGCCCGGTCCGTCCGGGCACCGCGAAGCCCAGAAACAGAGCGTCGCCACCCGATCTCCGCGGGCGGGGCCTAAAGGTCCGAGGCGTCGCTCTGGGCCCAAGAAGGAGCAAGGTGACCTGAGGGTCACCCTCGCCTCCAACAAACGGGCCGTGGTGCGGAGATCCTGACGATCTTCGGTCGAGGGGACGGTGTACACCTCACGCTACGGTGCCCGTCCCTCCCCTGCACCACCAGGGGGGCGGGCCGTTGGCTCTGCCACAGGATGTGCTTCAGAGCACGGCCTCCCACCAGCGGGCGTCTCCCTCCACTTCCGCCCAAAGTCTCGGTACGGATGGGGGAGACCCGCCGCCTCTCACGAGGTGTCATCAGCTGCAGGGCCCCGCCCCAGCTGCTCTGAGTGGGTCAGAGGCCAGCCCCGAGGGGCTGGTTCCCCTGAGGAACTTTCTGGCAGCATGGGAGGGGCTGCCAGAAGTCTCCCGGTGGGTCCTGCGGACCATAGAGGGCGGTTACGCGATCCAGTTCGCGTCCTCTCCTCCCCGTTTCGGCGGGATGTGTCCCACCCTGGTGGGGCCCGAGCAGGCTCTGGTCCTGGAACAAGAAGTACGCACACTCCTGGGGAAAGGGGCCATCGAGGTGGTTCCCCCCTCGGTTCAAGAGTCAGGCTTCTACAGCCCGTACTTCGTCGTTCCGAAGAAGGATGGCGGGTTGCGTCCCATTCTAGATCTTCGCTCCTTGAACCGCTCTCTCAGGAGGCTCAGGTTCAGGATGCTCACCCTCAAGGGGGTCGTGACTCAGATCAGGTCTGGGGACTGGTTCGTCACTATAGATCTGAAGGACGCGTACTTTCACGTCTCCATCCTTCCTGCACACAGGAGGTTCCTGAGGTTTGCCTTCGGGGGCGTGGCATACCAATATCGGGTCCTCCCGTTCGGCCTGGCACTCTCGCCCCGCACCTTCACGAAGTGCGTCGATGCAGCACTGGCCCCGTTGCGGCTCCAGGGCATCCGCATTTTGAATTACATCGACGATTGGTTGATCCTGGCTCATTCAGAGCGTCAGGCGATTCGGCATCGAGATGTCGTCCTCGCCCACATGAAGGTGCTCGGGTTTCGGCTGAACGCCAGCAAAAGCGTGCTTTCTCCAGTGCAGAGAACCACCTTTTTGGGCGTGGTGTGGGACGCGGCCAGGATGCAGGCACGGTTGTCGCCTGCTCGGGTCGAGGTCATCCTCACCGCCGTCAGGAGAGTGCGGGAAGGCCAGCCACTCACTATGAGGCAGTTTCAGAGGCTGCTGGGTCTCATGGCAGCGGCGTCCAGCATAGTTCCGCTCGGGCTCCTGCACATGAGGCCCCTCCAGTGGTGGCTCCGGGGCAGGGGGTTCTCCCTCAGGGGGAACCCGCATCATGCTATCAAGGTCTCGCGGCGTGCCCTTCGAGCCTTAGATGTCTGGAAAGACCGACCTTTCCTGTCCCGTGGCCCGGTGCTGGGGGCTCCGTGCCGTCGCGTGACGCTGACGACGGACGCTTCCCTCACGGGGTGGGGAGCGGTCATGAGTGGCCACTCCGCCCAGGGTCTGTGGAGCGGCCCACGTCTCTCGTGGCACATAAATTGCCTGGAGATGATGGCAGTGTATTTGGGGTTACAGCACTTCCTCCCGGCCCTGAGAGATCGCCATGTGTTGGTCCGGACGGACAATACTGCGGTAGTCTCTTACATCAACCACCAGGGGGGTCTCCGATCTCGCCCCTTGTACAAGCTAGCGCGAGCGGTCCTCTTATGGTCTCAGGACAGGCTCCTGTCTTTGAGGGCCATTTACATCCCGGGTCGGTTGAATGTCAGAGCAGATGCCCTGTCGAGGCAGGGCCCGAAGCCTGGGGAATGGCGACTCCACCCCGAGGTGGTGGAGCTCATATGGCGGAGGTTCTACAGAGCCCAGGTGGATCTTTTTGCGACCCAGGAGACCTCGCACTGTCCCCTCTGGTTCTCTCTCTCTCACCCAGCCCCGTTAGGGCTGGATGCCATGGTGCGGTCGTGGCCGAGGCTACGCCTGTACGCTTTCCCCCCGATCGCTCTGCTCCCTGGAGTTCTGGAGAGAGTTTGCCGGGACGGAGTCCGTCTCCTCCTGGTAGCGCCTCGTTGGCTGGGCAAGCCATGGTTTGCGGATCTGGTGTCCCTGCTCGAGGGCCCTCCGTGGGAAATTCCTCCCAGGAGGGATCTCCTCTCACAGGCGGGCGGAACCCTGGTTCACCCCCGCCCAGAGTTGTGGAGGCTGTGGCTGTGGCCCCTGAGGGGGCACAGTTCGTAGCAGCTGGTCTCTCTACCGAGGTAGTTGGCACCCTTCTCCACTCCAGAGCTCCCTCCACGAGGAGGTCGTATGCTGCACGGTGGCGACTGTTCGCGTCTTGGTGCGAGCACCATCGCCTGGATCCTGTTGACTGCCCGATCGGTTCAGTTCTGGAGTTCCTACAGGAACAGTTCGCCGCAGGGTTGTCCCCTTCGACCCTCAAGGTTTACGTGTCCGCCATCGCGGCTTATGGCACCCCGCCTGCGGGGCAGTCGCTGGGTAGGCACCCGCTGGTGACACGTTTCCTCCGCGGCACCCGGAGGCTGAGGCCCGGGACGCGACCCAGAGTGCCTGTCTGGGATCTGGCTGTTGTGCTGGCGGCTCTGTCTGAGCCCCCCTTCGAGCCGTTAGCCGAGGTGGCCCTTAGGTTTCTGTCGATCAAGACCACCTTCCTCTTGGCGGTTTCCTCCCTGAAGAGGATCGGGGATCTGCAGGCTCTGTCCGTGGCCCCGTCTCGCCTGGAGTTTGCCCCTGGCATAACCAGGGCGTTTCTCTACCCGAAACCTGGGTACGTGCCTAAGGTGCCTTCGGCTCCCTCACGTCCTGTCGTTTTGCAGGCATTCTGCCCTCCTCCGTATACAGCCCCCGAACAGGAGCGACAGCACCGACTGTGTCCAGTGCGAGCACTGGACACTTACCTCCGCAGGACGAGTCCGTGGAGGAGGTCGGAGCAGCTGCTTGTCTGCTATGGCCCGAACAGGAAAGGTTTCCCGGCCAATAAGCAGACTTTGAGCAGATGGGTAGTGGATGCGATTGTGTCGGCTCACGAGTCCTCTGGCCTCCCCGCACCGCTTGGGGTCCGGGCTCACTCCACCCGGAGTGTGGCGGCCTCTACGGCCTGGTCCGCTGGAGTGTCCCTCCGGGACATTTGTGACGCTGCGGGTTGGTCCACCCCGCTGACCTTCGTCAGGTTCTATGACCTTGACCTCCGAGCCACCCCGGGCTCCTCTGTCCTACGTGCTGGTGCCGAGGCCCTCACTCTCTAGGCAGGGTCTGGTCAGTGTGGCGTGATTGGACACTCGTTCCCATAGCGTTTCGACGCAGCTCGAGTTCCTGAAGGGGAACGTCTCTAGGTTACGACCGTAACCCTAGTTCCCCGAGGGAACGAGACGCTGCGTCTCCGTGCCACACTCCCTGCATCCCTGCGGCGCTTACCTTCTCTCGCAGTAGCTAGCGTCTGGTCCATCTCGCAGCCATTTGTAGCTTCCTGTTTACGCGACGTCGCCCGCTGATGACGTCACGTACCAAACGCCTATTGGTCAGATTACACACGTGGTTCAGAGCGCGGTCACGCAGAGGCGTTCCCATAGCGTTTCGACGCAGCGTCTCGTTCCCTCGGGGAACTAGGGTTACGGTCGTAACCTAGAGACGGTCATATAGACAGGTGCGTGGCTTTCCTAATCAAGTCCAATCATTATAATCAAACACAGCTGTACTCAAATGAAGGTGTAGAACCATCTCAAGGATGATCAGAAGAAATGGATAGCACCTGAGTTAAATATATGTGTCACGGCAAAGGGTCTGAATACTTAGGACCATGTGATATTTCAGTTTTTCTTTTTTAATAAATCTGCAAAAATGTCAACAATTCTGTGTTTTTCTGTCAATATGGGGTGCAATGTGTATATTAATGAGGAAAAGAAATGAACTTAAATAATTTTAGCAAATGGCTGCAATATAACAAAGAGTAAAAATTTAAGGGGGTCTGAATACTTTCCGTACCCACTGTACATCCAGGATAAGACGACGTAGTCTGTCCAACTGAACCACATTTACGCATCACAGAACCAAAATCAGATTTTATGGATTAAAGGATTAAATCTGCATGTGTGCTTTGAGTTGTACAAACTTGACTCAGACTCAAGCCTTGTGTCTGAACACTGCCAAGGAGCAGTGAAGTGGACGAGCAGTGAAGTGGCCGCAGTCAGAGCTGTCCATTTGACATAAGGCGCCTCATTAAACCTGACAATCCTTCCCAGAGATGATCTTTATGAATTGTGACACACACAATTTAAATTGATTCGCTCATCCTTCTCCAGCTTTCATTCTCAGATTTGAAAAAAAAAGAATGAATATAAACTCCTTATCTGTCAGTTTGCTGGTACTCTGAAGTGAAAAATTAAATCAGCATGCTATAAAAGAGAACATATTTGCATTTTGTCTTAAAGAACGCTCCGTCTTGGACTATATGGAATCTAGAGGATGCATGGCATGAACATGGCATGAACATGTCCGGGTTATCTCGAATAGAACAGTGTGTAGAAAATTAAATACTGCAGCTTCAGCCATTAGCATTGTGGTAATGAGAGACATATTTTGCATAATAGAGAATTAATTAAAGCTGCACACATGTCCAATTATAAACTGGCCGAAAGGTCACCTTTAAGAGTGAGGCTGTAATTTAATTCATAATGAATCTAGTGTCAGTCACTTTAGATATTTTTGGAGACTGTTCTAGAAATTAGTCACCTTGTTGCATTGTGTTATAGACAAACTGATGCAAATACAAATCAACTCTGATACTGAATGAGCTCGCCAAAGACTCTGACTCATTTTTTTGCTTTCAAAACGTCTCTCCAGAAAAAACAGACAAAGAGTTCTTGATTTTATATATATATTTCTTTTCAAAATATAGCCACTTCTGAAATAAGGCAAATATCTGAACTCTATTATTATTAAAAACTGGAAGGACGGGTGAAAAAAAACGAAGAAACGGGTGCGCAAAAAAATAAATATTTTGCATGTTTGTCACATTTTAATGTTTCAGATCATCAAACTCATTTAAATATTATTAAAAGATAACACAAGTGAACACAACATGCAGTTTTTAAATGAAGGTTTTTTTATTGAGGGAAAACAAAATCCTACCTGGCCCTGTGTGAAAAAGTGTTTGTTAAAACTGTGGTTTATCACACCTGAGTTCAATTTCTCTAGCCACACCCAGACCTGATTACTTCCACACCTGTTCACAATCAAGAAATCTCTTAAATAGGGCCTGACTGACAAAATGAAGTAGACCAAAAGATCCTCAAAAGCTAGACAGCATGCAGAGATCCAAAGAAATTCAGAAACAAATGAGAAAGTAATTGAGATCTATCAGTCTGGAAAAGGTTATAAAGCCATTTCTAAAGCTTGGGGACCATTACTCAAAAATGACTAAAACATGGATCAACGGAGAACCTTCCCAGGAGTAGCCGGCCGACCAAAATTACCTCAAGAGCACAGTGACGACTCCTCCAAGAGGTCACTTGCCTCAGTTAAGGTCAGTGTTCATGATTCCACCATAAGAAAGAGACTGGGCAAAAATGGTCTGCATGGCAGAGTTCCAAGATGAAAACTGCTGCTGAGCAAAAAGAACATAAAGGCTCGTCTCAGTTTTGCCAGAAAACATATTGATGATCCCCAAGACTTTTGGGAAAATACTCTGTGGACTGACGAGACAAAAGTTGAACTTTTTGGAAGGTGTGTGTCCCATTACGTCTAAAAGTGTAAAAGTCACACCCCATCTCAGAAAAAGAACATCATACCAACAGTAAAATATGGTGGTGGTAGTGTGATGGTCTGGGGCTGTTTTGCTGCTTTGGGACCTGGAAGACTTGCTGTGATAAATAGAACCATGAATTCTGCTGTTTACCAAAAAGTCCTGAAGGAGAATGTCCGCCCATCTGTTCGTGACCTCAAGCTGAAGCGAACTTGGGTCATGCAGCAGGACAATGATCCAAAACACTTGAGCTCAATTTGATTTGTATTTTAGAAAATAAAACCTCACAATTGTTTTTGGCTTTTTAATAACATGTATCTTTGTATTGGGACTAGTGCTTCTTTGACTCTATGTTCAATATGAGTAAAATAGTCAAGTGCTAATAAAATCAGTAGAATTTTACTATTTACTATTTTTTCCTGTCATTAGGAAATCTCATCTAGCCACAAATCACAAAGAAACAAATTGTAAAAGTCACTCTGAGCCCAATGCCTGCCCATTTGACCTGCTTACCACACATCAGCTTCCCGACTGATTGCTCATTTATTGCCTTATAAATCCAAACACTTGACAGATACCATTATAACAAAATAATCAGTTATTACCTTCACATGTTAGTGGTTCTAATGTTATGATTGATCAGTGTACTTAAACATCATTCTTAGGATTGGGCTTGGAATTTCAAAATATCTAGTGGCTTTTGAATGGTTATGATCAGTTATGATGTGTTCAACATGCACTGCACTGTTAGTCAGTGTCATTGCTTGAATCTGTTCTGGGATCTGAATGTATATTCTCACATTTAGTTTGTCTTTTAAGTGTTTCAGGAAATCTTTCTTCAAGACAGAATGTTGATGATTCCACAATGGGGTTGACAAGTAGTTCTTTATTACTCCAATCTCGTCAAAGCCTTTTGATGTTTGCAGCTGGACCACTTCAGACTTGTGTACTAGAAAGCATGATTTGATTCTTTTAGCTTGTCTTTGATTTTGGTCTTAAGATGTTCAAGATGTGTTCTACAGCCCATGGCAATTGGATGTCATGGAGGTGAACTCTGTGGCTCCTTCTGTTGATGAGGATTCAGGGCATTGGATATGCCTCAAGACTTCACATTGTTTTAAATATCTTGTTAACGGCAACATCACATGCTCTACATTTAGTGGCTTCATCTTCCAAGTGTCCATTTTTATTCTCTTTGGCCATTCATGCTTCACAGTTTAAATGATTTTGCAGAGCGCTGGGTTTTTTTTGGCATGATGTCTCTGAGCTCTTGTTAAAGGTTGGGAGAGATCAGCCAGACTGTCAACACTTCAGATTCATCCTCCTTAGTGAAGTGTTAGTATTTTCCAGGGAGCATGTGAGAGTGTGTCCGACAGAACTGCTTTTCTCTTTTAGGTGAGTGTCAGTTTGAATTTGTGCAGCTTTAGTTGTAAAAGTGTGGGAGCAGTTTTTACTCACAATAGTAACAAGGTCGATTGTCCATCCCTACTACGACTGCTTTTCCCATACATGTGGATAAGAATTTAAGAGGTGAAGACTACTGCCAGCAAAAAGGATCAGGTTTTAGTCCATGTTCCATGAACAGATGACCCACATAACTGATTTCTTTAAACCTGAATTTGCATTTGTGTGGGGGTTCAGTTTCAGTTTGACCTTTCGTGATTCTCTCCCTTCCTACCAGCATTTATATCATCAATAATAATGGCACATGAGAAGCCTGTGAAGATTTGTTCGATTGCTTGCTGGAACACCTCTGATTGTGAGTTAATGCTAAAAGGCATTCACATAAAACTTCATTGTTTCAGTTCACACGTTGACCTATTCAGTGAAGAACTGGGTACTGGTACATATTTCTTGTGACTAGCTTGTCCTTTCATAATGCCAATTTTATGCACTTCATCTTTATGTGATGTCAAATGAATTTTTCGAACAGTCTCAGCAAATAATTTTTGATTTTTACCCACAATATGAAATTTGCAATGTGTGTGACTTCCATAAGTCACGAATGTTGTTGTTGAATTGTGATGAATCTCTAAGTTGAATGAAATGCATGAAGGCATTTGTATGCAGGAGACCAGAAATGTTATTAACTGTGTATAAACAAGCGGAGCAACTGCACAAACACATGCAACAACACGTCTAACAGGAAGTATAAAAAAAAATAAAAAAATAAAAAAATAAAACACCTCAGCAACTGAGCAGTATGTCACTATTGGCTGCACAATAAACCATCAGTTATCTTCACTCACTAATTAAGAGTGTGTCCAAATCAGAATAAATATTATTTCCCATTTGTTATTTGTTTTCACACATATTTAACCAAAACAAGCTAATAGACGTAATCAATCATTGCTAATTCAAGCTGATTTTGGAGCACATTTTCAACATGAGCTGATTTTCAGTTCAGGCTGATCAATGATCTAATCAGAAAATGGGTGTATGTAATCACAGGTCTATGTAAACTCTGTAGAGGAGCATTAACATATTCTGACAAATAGAACACACACTGTGATCACACACTGTGTTATAGATCAAGTAGTTTACATGTGCAAACATTTAGGTAAAATCACCATGCATACCATTTGTACATCTGAAAATTTAAGGGACAAATATTACCTGCCACATCAAATGCTGTTCAGCATTTTCATATTAATCACACTGTTTCTGATCTTTCCGCGATCACCATGAGCTACATGTACAGCTCTGATCTATACAAAACTCTGATGTTAGATTTTAAAGATATTTTTTACACACAACATGACAGGTCTTGTTAGGTGTCACCAAAATACGGTGGTTAATACGTACTAAAAGTGATCCAATGAAGGACAACCGGTGAACTGGTGGCAGGGTCAAAGGCTCCTAAGGCTCCCTGATGCATAGTGAAGGCTATAGTTCATCTAGCTCAGTCTTCTAGAAGAGCTCCTGAAGCACAAATTCCTGGAAAAGTAAAGCCTGGCTCTGATAATACATGCACATGTACTGTGCACATTGACAATAAAGTTGAATCTGATCTAATAAGTTTCAGTACACCTTGCATTACAGCTTACTGCATAACTGGAGATTGCCAATGCTGATCCCTGTCTACTGCTGAAATTGAATACTATGGACCATTTAAAAATGGAAGGTAGGGGTATGACACCAGGATACATTTTGTGAAGAAGGCAAGCTAGTGGTGGTATGATGCTCTGAGCTATTTTAATGCAAACTCCATACATTAACCGGAGCTCATGATTAAAAACAGGGATGCCAAAATGTATTTAGAAATTGTGATTGTGATACAATTTGTCTTCAAACTTTTGATAAAATTGTAGATACACACATTTAACCAGGGAGTACCAGGGTGTGTAGAATAGGTCAGGTAATAACTTGTTCAGGTTATCTGTTGCAATCTGAATAAGGTTCATGAATATTTCTGTATTTTGTGTTGCTAAACGAGAAAAAAACCCGTATATTTTTTGGGGGGGGTGAAAATCAGAACAAACGAAAATGCTGTTTGTTGAGTTTATACCGGAAAGCTGTTTATGCATGGGATTTGAAAAAACAGAGATCATGTCTTCACCGTCACTACAGTAAGGGTTAATGTCACTGAGCCCATCCCTGAGATGAATGAGGTGCAACCAATGAGCGTCTCTCTAAGTGCCCGGTATAAATCAGCGCGCGCTGCGTCTCCACTTCAGTTACGCAGTGAACCCCGGCGCACACCGCACGCGCGTGTCCGGCACGTTGCCCATGCCTCTACCTCCTACCTCTGACTCTGCCTCAGCAGCATGCAGTCCTCACTGTTCGCCGTGGGTCACAGTTTCGGGCTCCCGACGCCCGTGTCCTCCGCGTGGAAGCCTTCTGCGGACGCGCCGCTCGCGCTGCTGCTTTCCAACTGGTCCGCGCCCGACAGAGTTAACGGTACCGTGGACGCGCTGGAGCACAGAAGGCGCGCGCAGTCCTACGGCCAGTTCTCGCAGAGCGCCGCGGTGCTCGTCACCGCGCTCATGACGCTCCTAGTGTTCGCTACCGTGCTCGGGAACGCGCTCGTCATCCTGGCGTTCGTAGTGGAGAAAAGTTTGCGCACACAAGGCAACTTTTTCTTCCTCAATCTGGCCATTGCGGACTTTCTGGTCGGTGAGTGACTGGATACTGTATCGCACGTTCTGGAGAAAAAAAAAAAAAAAAACACCTGTGTGCTGGATTCATGCTTGGATTTGAACGTGATTTTAGAGACGTGCTGTACTTCATGCGTCAAAATTGCACGTGGGAGACCAAAACAGCAACATGTCATTGTTTAAAACGGGCAGAATAATAGAAAAGATCAGAAAATGCACTGTGCATGAACATTTCATGTCTGTTGAAGTTACTTTAATCATTAAATTATTCCTGCATATACTTAAATGAAAAAACAATCAGATAAACAGATTTATTGATTTAATAAACGCAATGCTATATATTTATATTGTATGATGACATAACAGGACATAAATTCCTAGATTAAAGCTATTGCCAGATTTTAGTAAAGAAATGATCCATTTTAAAGATTTAACCTAAAAAGACTGATTTTTTTTTTCTTTTGATTTTTTTTTACATCTCAGAAGAGGTTCTACTTGCAATCTTAAAAAAAAAGAAAAGATGAATAGTCTGTTGTCATGTTGTACATGCATCTAAAACTAGCACAGATTATGTTTTTGGTATTGTTGAACCACTCAAAAGTTTAATATATAACTCTATTAGGGGTTTTTCATTTAGAAAGATAAAAAAGTATAATGAAAAAGAAAAATCAATAGGAAAGACCTTATAAAAATCTGTTAGTTCCAAAAATGATAATCTGCATGTTTCCCTCTGTACCTGTATCTGTAGGTGGGTTCTGTATCCCGGTGTATATTCCCTACGTTCTGACAGGGGAGTGGAGGCTGGGCAGAGGTCTGTGTAAGCTGTGGTTAGTGGTGGACTACATGCTGTGTACAGCATCAGTCTTCAACATTGTGCTTATCAGCTTCGACAGGTTCCTCTCTGTCACCAGAGCTGTAAGTTGCTTTTTTTCCTGCTACTAGATGAAAAGCTGCAAAGTGGTTTTGATGCTTGAAATGAGAAAAACGAAAAAACTGCCAGACAATCAGTCTCATTCTAATTTATTCAAGATTTTAAATCTTTTATTCTTTACATCCATCCAGATTTAGGCTTAAACATCTATCATATAATCAAATAATTTTCTGGCATTTAAAAAAAAAACACCATTTAATTTCATTAAATTGCATGTCAGAAAATGTGGTGTCTCAGAAACCCCAATGGTTCTTAGACACCACACTGAGAACCATAGCTATAGGAATTTTTCTTTTAAAGGTTCTTCTATGGGCTTATTTTTGAATCACAATTTAATTTGACATTTTTGGAGTGAACAATTCTGCATTCTTAAAATATGTTTGGGATGGTTAAGGGTTCTACCTGGAGGGTTCCACCAGGGGGAGCCATTAAGGTTTTGTCTATAAAGAATGGAAGGCTGCATGGTGGTAATGGATTAACAAGATGAGTTTTCTGTTCTAGGTGAGCTACCGCTGCCAGAAGGGTGTGACCCGTGAGGCCGTGCTGAAGATGTTGTGCGTCTGGTTGGCTGCTTTTCTCCTTTATGGACCAGCGATCATCAGCTGGGAGCACATTGCTGGGAAGAGTGTGGTTCCTCACGGCGAATGCTACGCAGAGTTCTACTTCAATTGGTACTTCCTGATGACCGCCTCCACTGTCGAATTCTTCACACCTTTTATAAGTGTAACCTATTTTAACCTCAGCATCTACATTAATATCCGGAACCGCTGTGTGCTCAGAGAAGAGCGTTCCACCTGCGTGCACCTCAGGAACGGGAGAACCAGAGAAGCCAAGCCGTTCTGCACTGCCGACGTTCAGCGTGTATTTTTTGTGAGGCCAGCTGAAGAAACCAGTGTTGTTGAAAACTCAAACTCTAGGTCACGGTGTTGTCGGTTGTCCAATGCTACAGTGTCAGGAACTGATTCTGAAAATATCGGACGGACATCAAAGAGGAGAATGAGTGCAATTCCAGATCTTCCACCTCTTCAGGTTGGAGATATGGTGAACGAGACGGGTTTTAATTGTGCTGAAAATGCATGCCTGTCGCACAGAAGCCGAGCTGACATTTCCTCAAGTCTCGCTAGCCGATTTCGCCTCTCCAGGGACAAAAAGGTGGCCAAATCTCTGGCTGTGATTGTGTGTGTGTTTGGCCTTTGCTGGGCTCCGTACACACTCCTGATGATCATCCGTGCTGCCTGTCACGGCCAGTGTGTTCAGCACTACCTGTACGAGATCTCCTTTTGGCTTCTGTGGATTAATTCCTCCATCAATCCTGTGCTTTATCCGCTCTGCCACACCAGCTTTAGGAGGGCTTTCAGTAAACTGTTGTGTCCGAGTAAAATAAAGATCCAGCCACAGTACATGGACCAAAAATACTAACACATGCAGGACTGAGATCTTTGAGGTGTTCATTTGTGCTGATGATGTTCGTGTCAGGGTGTTTAAGTAATCTCTATCAGTATCGGATTAGTGTAATAAAAAAAGAAACCGTAGTACTGATTGAAGTACTGTAAACCCAGTCTTGTGTATCTTTCATGTTGTTTTTTGAGGTTTTTGGGTGAGCATGAAAAGCCTCAACGTGGTTTCAATTTAAGCAGTACTACAGGCATCGGGAGCCAGTAATTGATGCAACATTACAACTGGAGAATATGGAGCAACTAGAGCATCACATAACATAACAACGTAACACACAGCTTATGCACAGGAACCAGACAGTCCAACACACTCAGAGGGGAGCATTTACAAATTCTACAGTTCAGATTAGAAAGTAAAATGGAAAAAGCCCACCAAAAAGAAAATATTACTGAAGCCATAACCCTAAAGTTCCAGTTAAGTGCAAGTTTCTTCTTGAGAAAAGGATTCTCAAGATGTTCATGGGTATCTCATGAGTGTATTACATGTATAAATATTTGTATATTGTTTAGGACCCCCCCCCCCCCCCATAATTAATATCCTATTATTATAATCATCTAAAGAATCTAACCATTTTATCATGTTACTTGTGATAAAGAAGGAACATTTGTGGAACCAAACAAAATGTCATGTTTATTTTGTCTTTAAAAAAATGCAATTTTTTCAC
This sequence comes from Silurus glanis, assembly GCA_014706435.1. Lineage (NCBI taxonomy): Eukaryota > Metazoa > Chordata > Actinopteri > Siluriformes > Siluridae > Silurus > Silurus glanis. Next base: position 9,662,258 of record JAAIIK010000009.1, read on the forward strand.
ACGACCTGTCAAATGAAAATGAACGGAAATGTACTTCTCTCCACTGACTGATTAAACAGTGAATTGTAATAAAACTGCATGGAGTATTTTGTAAATCTTTGGGATTATGTTTTAATCAGAGAGCGTGTACATGGTAAAACGATTTCAAACTGCTACAAAAAGATGTTATTTGGGAAATTAATGGATAAATGATGACTTAAAAAATCTAGACTCATGGTTTTTGACCAGACTGTTCAAGGTTCATCTGTACTGGTCTCTTAAAAGCCAAAATACTGTCTTTATCCATGATCTTCCACATCCACAAGTGTAATTTTCTCCAGTCTCAGATTTTTGTTTAGACTGCAGTCAAATTGTGGGTGGTGCATGAAAAAATAGAACAATCAAAAATAGTATCCAGCATGTATCCATATTTGGTTTGGAACTTTTTTTTTTCCACATGGCAATCAAACCTGTTTAGAATACACCAAAGTCGAGCTCACTCGGATGAGCAGTTTTGCTTGCTGATGTGTCGGAATTTAATTTAATCATCAAGTGCTTTGCTCATGAGTGGACAAAAGGTCATGTCCAGAAAATGAAGGGCTATTTGAGAAAATAAGGCTCTGGAGGGGAAAAAAAAAAGGAGGGAGAGAGAAAAAATTGCAGTATTGTATGATTGACATTTCAGTCTCTAAGGCCTCTATTATTTCTATTTTTAAAAAGAAAAAAAAAAAAAGGTGCAACATGTTCCATTCTGATTTTTTTTTCACTAGCTAGTTATTGGCTCAGTGATGTTTATGACAGAAAAATTGGTTTACGGTCTTAAAAGGATTGTGTGGCCTTTTTTTATCAGCTTATCATTCTGTTGTTGAATCGCGTATTAGTACCGAAGCGTCTCGGAGCGAGATTATTCTCATGATTATTTTTGCTCTCTGAGTTCAGCCAGCTTTAAAATCATGATTTACTCATTTAAAAGTAAAAAAAAAATCTACTTAGCAAAACAACGGCCATTTTGTTGTCGGGTTTCTCCGCTTTGAAAAGTCTGGTAGTTTCCATGGCAACCGACAGCCACAGCGTGTGCACGGAGAACAGCATGACTCGCACCTGTCAAGGTCACTTGGTTGGCTGATCTATAGAACACTGCACGCATCATCTTTACATAGGCCAAGTGGTAGATTCATGGAAAGTGAAACATGCTGTCAGGAATTCAGGGAAGAGTTTTTTGGTTTCCTCATTGTGGAACACAAGCTGCAAATCACAGGATGATAATGTGCTTGTACTAATATTATTGTGTCACAATACCAGCTAATTCAGGCACTTATATAGCAGATGCTCTAACCCAGCCATTAGGGAGGCACAAGCCAGTGCACTCTTAGTGCCGGTCCCAAGCCCGGATAAATGGGGAGGGTTGCGTTAGGAAGGGCATCCAGCGTAAAACATGTGCCAAATCAAATATGCGGATCACAAATAAGAATTTCATACCGGATCGGTCGAGGCCCGGGTTAACAACGACCGCCACAGGTATCGTTAGCCAACAGGGTACCGGTGGAAATTGGGCTACTGTTGGCCGAAGGAGGAGAAGGAGAGGAGGAAGACGTCTACGGAGGCGACAGGGAAAGGAGAAGTGTAGGAGAGTGGAGGTTCGGGTTGGTACTTTAAATGTTGGCACTATGACTGGTAAAGGGAGAGAGTTAGCTGATATGATGGAGAGGAGAAAGGTAGATATGTTGTGTGTTCAGGAGACCAAGTGGAAAGGGAGTAAGGCCAGAAACATTGGAGGTGGGTTTAAACTATTCTATCATGGTGTGGATGGAAAGAGAAATGGTGTAGGGGTGATTCTGAAGGAAGAGTACAGTAAGAGTGTAGTGGAGGTGAAGAGAGTTTCTGATAGGGTGATGATCGTGAAGGTGGAAGTTGAAGGGATGATGATAAATGTCATCAGTGCCTATGCTCCACAAGTCGGCTGTGAGATGGAGGAGAAGGAAAGATTCTGGAGTGAATTAGATGAAGTGGTAGATGGTGTACCTAGAAATGAACGATTGGTGATTGGGGCAGACTTTAATGGACATGTAGGTGAGGGGAACAGAGGTGATGAGGAGGTTATGGGTAGGTATGGCCTAAAGGAGAGAAATGTGGAAGGGCAGATGGTGGTAGATTTTGCTAAAAGGATGGAAATGGCAGTGGTGAATACGTATTTTAAGAAGAAGGAGGATCATAGGGTGACCTATAAGAGTGGAGGAAGGTGCACACAGGTGGACTATGTTCTATGTAGGAGATGCAACCTGAAGGAGATTGGAGACTGTAAGGTGTTGGCAGGGGACAGTGTAGCTAGACAGCATCGGATGGTGGTCTGTAGGATGGTTTTGGAGGTGAAAAAGAAGAGAAGGAGAGTGAGGACTGAAAGAAGAATAAGATGGTGGAAACTGAAGGAGGAAGACTGTAGTGTGAGGTTCAGGGAAGAGGTCGGACAGAGGCTCGGTGGTGGTGGAGAGGTGCTGGATGATTGGGAAACTACTGCAGGAGTGATGAGGGAGGCAGCTAGAAAAGTACTTGGTGTGACATCTGGAAATAGAAAGGAAGAGAAAGAGACGTGGTGGTGGAATGAGGAAGTGCAGGAGAGCATAAGGGGAAAGAGGTTAACAAAACAGAAGTGGGATCGACAGGGTGATGAGAAAAGTAGGCAGGAGTACAAGGAGATGCGGCAGCAGGTAAAGAGGGATGTGGCGAAAGCCAAGGAAAAGGCATATGAGGAGCTGTATGAGAGGTTGAACACTAAGGAAGGAGAAAAGGATTTGTACCGATTGGCCAGGCAGAGAGATCGAGCTGGGAAGGATGTGTTGCAAGTTAGAGCAATAAAGGATGGAGATGGAAATGTGTTGACTAGTGAGGAAAGTGTGTTGAGAAGATGGAGGGAGTATTTTGAGCAGCTGATGAACGAGGAAAATGAGAGAGAGAGAAGGTTGGATGATGTGGAGTTAGTAAAGCAGGAAGTGGATAGGATTAGTAAGGAGGAAGTGAGAGCAGCGATTAAGAGGATGAAGAGTGGAAAGTCGGTTGGACCAGATGACATACCGGTAGAAGCATGGAGATGTTTAGGTGAGATGGCAGTGGAGTTTTTAACCAGATTGTTTAACAAGATTTTGGAAGGTGAGACGATGCCTGAGGAATGGAGAAGGAGTGTGCTGGTACCGATCTTTAAGCATAAGGGAGATGTGCAGACCTGCAGTAACTACAGGGGAATTAAGTTGATCAGTCACACCATGAAGTTATGGGAAAGAGTAGTGGAAGCCAGGCTGAGAGAAGAGGTGACCATCTGTGAGCAACAGTATGGTTTCATGCCGAGGAAGAGCACCACAGATGCCTTATTTGCTTTGAGAACGTTGATGGAGAAGTATAGAGAAGGTGAGAAGGAGCTGCATTGTGTATTTGTGGATTTAGAGAAAGCGTACGACAGAGTGCCAAGAGAGGAGTTGTGGTATTGTATGAGGGAGTCAGGTGTGTCAGAGAAGTATGTGAGGGTGGTGCAGGACATGTATGAGGACAGTGTGACAGCAGTGAAGTGTGCAGTGGGAACGACAGACTGGTTCAAGGTGAAGGTCGGACTGCATCAAGGATCGGCCCTGAGCCCTTTCCTGTTTGCAGTGGTGATGGACAGGTTGACTGACGAGGTCAGACAGGAGTCTCCCTGGACTATGATGTTTGCGGATGATATTGTTATTTGTGGTGAGAGTAGTGAGCAGGTTGAGAAGAGCCTGGAGAGGTGGAGGTACGCGCTGGAGAGGAGGGGAATGAAAGTCAGTAGGAGTAAGACAGAGTACATGTGCGTAAATGAGAGGGAGGGCAGTGGAGTGGTGCGGTTGCAGGGAGAAGAGGTGGAGAAGGTGGAGGAGTTCAGGTACCTGGGGTCAACAGTGCAAAGTAATGGGGAGTGTGTTAGGGAAGTAAAGAAAAGAGTGCAGGCAGGGTGGAGTGGGTGGAGAAGAGTGACAGGAGTGATTTGTGATAGAAGGGTATCTGCAAGAATGAAAGGAAAAGTTTATAGGACTGTGGTGAGACCTGCGATGTTGTATGGTTTAGAGACAGTGGCATTGAGTAAAAGGCAGGAGGCGGAGCTGGAGGTAGCAGAGCTGAAGATGTTAAGGTTTTCGTTGGGAGTGACGAGGATGGACAAGATTAGAAATGAGTTTATTAGAGGGACAGCGCATGTTGGACGTTTTGGTGACAAGGTGAGGGAGGCGAGATTGAGATGGTTTGGACATGTGCAGAGGAGGGACATGAGTTATATTGGTAGGAGAATGCTGAGGATGGAGCCGCCAGGCAGGAGGAAAAGAGGAAGGCCAAGGAGGAGGTTCATGGATGTGGTGAGAGAAGACATGCAGGTAGTTGGTGTAAAAGAGGCAGATGTAGAGGACAGGGTGGTATGGAGACGGATGATCCGCTGTGGCGACCCCTAATGGGAGCAGCCGAAAGAAAAAGAAGATATAGCAGATGCTCTGCATAAACAGATTACAACTTACAGGAACGGTTTACAACTGTGCAGAAGTGTTGATATGAAGTGTCAGCACTTTGTAACTGTTAGGGGAAAAGATGTAACAAAATATTGTGATTTTCAGGACAGAGTTTATACTTTACAGTTTGTCAGTATGTTTGTACTCATTAACTAAAATGAGTGAGATCATATTTGCTAATTAGTGCATGTTATGTTGTCGAATGCCAATGAGACCAGTTGGTTCCTGCTCTCACTTCCATTATAGCTACAAACAGTAATAAGACACAAAAGATAGAGGTAAAAAACCTGAAGAGGTCAATAAAAAGTAAATTTAAAAGTTAAGTTACAGCTTTATCTCTGAATTGTTCAAGATAGAGGTTGGACTGCATCAAGGATCGGCTCTGGGCCCTTTTCTGTTTGCAGTTGTGATGGACAGGTTAACGGACGAGGTCAGACAGGAGTCTCCATGGACTATGATGTTTGCGGATGGTAATGTGATTTGTGATGAGAGTAGGGATTTGTGATAGAAGTGTATCTGCAAGAGTGAAAGGGAAAATTTATAGGACTGTGGTGAGACCTGCGATGTTGTATGGTTTAGAGACAGTGGCATTGAGTAAAAGACAGGAGGTGGAGCTGGAGGTAGCAGAGCTGAAGATGTTGAGGTTTTCGTTGGGAGTGACGAGGATGGACAGAATAAGAAATGAGTTTATTAGAGGGACAGCGCATATAGGTCGTTTTGGAGACAAGGTGAGGGAGGTGAGATTGAGATGGTGTGCAGAGGAGGGACATGTGCAGAGGAGAGACATGGGGTATATCAGTAGAAGAATGCTGAGGATGGAGCCATCAGGAAGAAGGAAAAGAGGAAGACCAAGGAGGAGGTTTATGGATGTGGTGAGGGAAGACATGCAGGTGGTTGGGTTGAAAGAGGCATATGTAGACAACAGAGGGGTATGGAGACGGATGATCCGCTGTGGCGACCCCTAATGGGAGAAGCCGAAAGAAGACGACAGCTTTATCTCTGAATTGACACTGAAGACTCCCCCACGTCAACAACTGCATAACAAACTGAATCCGTTTATGTGAAGAGTCTTCCCGTGAATTAGCTGCTACTAAAGCAGTGTCAGATAGTGTATTAAAACTACTATAGAAACAATAATATATTGTTTACACTGAAGGAGTCCTTTAACCACACAAAGCCACATGTTCAAGTTTTTGTCTGCTTGACAGGGCTATACAAATGTGTGTATTTTGTATAAAACCAGTTAAAATCCGGTGCTATTACAATTCTCTCATACTGACTACTATATGTTCAACCTTGAGAATTAGAATTGTTGCTCTCCACAAAGATGGCCTAGGCGATAAGAAGATCAGTAACACCCTGAATGTGGGTTACAGTAGGAGTACAGGGTCATACAGATGTTTTCCAAGACGGGTTCCTCGGTACAGGCCTCGTAGGGGGTTGATCAAAGAAGTTAAGTCCTTGTGCTGTGCATCAGGTGCAGAAGCTGCTTCAAAAAACAGGCGGATGAGTGTTTGCTTTAGAGGTTGCAGAATCGACAGGTCCGCTCATCAGTGCTCAGCAGAGGTGGGAAGTAACGGAGTACAAATACTTCGTTACTGTACTTAAGTAGATTTTTTTGGTATCAGTACTTTACTCCACTATTTATTTTTCAGACAACTTTTTACTTTTACTCATTACATTTTTACACAAATATCTGTACTTTTTACTTCTTACATTTTCAAAACCGGCTCATTACTTTAGTTTTAATTCATTGATTTGGTGAAATATAAAATTTTTCTTTTCACTGCGCGCTGATTTCAGCCGAACAACCGATTTCCTGTTACTGCGCGTCTTTTTCAATCCGCTGGTGTATAAAGTCCTGACTCTCACTCTTTACGAAGATAAGAATCAGCAGGCAGAAGGCAGTAAGAAGTTTGGGGTTAATGTGGATGACACAGAGGGAGTCAGTGATGTAAACATGACTGAGAACAGACACATTCATGATCATCATCATGCGCATTTCTTTTTTTACCATTTTTCTGAAAAAAAAAAAAAAAAGGTAAATACATAAATAAATAAATAAATAAATAAATAAATAAATATAAAAGAGGCGAAATTAAAACCTCCAGCAAAACATACACTTATTTAAGACGTCCCTTCTTTACTTAGATATAAAATAAATAAATAATCTCCACCGAAAAACGTTTTTAATCAGTAAACTTTTGTTTTATTTCTGCGCCAAGTCTCAAATCAAACAAAAAAATCCGCCATGTTTTACACAATTAAACCTCTGGGTGGCGTTTTGTGGGTTTTTCCCTCATAATGGCGAAACAAATTTAAATTACTGTCCTTACTGATCGTACAGATAAAAACAATACATCATTCAAATCTGTAAAATGTCTATAATTATATATAAAATCTTCTTGACTTGACGAGGTGCAGTCTCTCCGGTATCACCTCATTAACTGTCCGTGTGGAAACATAGCAAAGGCTCTTAATGATGTCCACACGTCTCTGCACTGTTATAGCCTTTATATTTAATCACTGTACATATGCTTACATATATATCACATGCTGTAAATATGATACATATTTATCTGCACTATTGCTACTTTGTGCACTTCTGGTAGATGCCAAACTGCATTTCGTTGTTGTGTACCTGTGCTATGCAATGACAATAAAGTTCTATCTATCTATCTATCTATCTATCTATCTATCTATCTATCTATCT
>JAAIIK010000009.1:9688142-9698803 GCA_014706435.1 Silurus glanis
AGAGAGTGAGAGAGAGAGAGGAGAGAGAGAACGCAATCATGTCACATCCCAGCACTTATTGACATTTTCTCTACCTGACCAGCTTTTATAACTGGCACTGTGCTAAAACTCTGCCACGCACAGAAACCTGAATGAACATGGTGGCGTTTAAAATGGCACAACGACCACAAATACCGTATGTTCACGAGATTACACATAAGCTAATGCTAAACTGCTTTATAGAAAACTTAGGACTTTACATCAAGATCTTTCACAAGCAATTATTATATCACACACTATCCCACACCCAGCCACCCACACCAGGTACACACATGCGCTGAAGAGGCTAATTATGTGATCCGATGTTAATACAAAACTACAAAACTTCCTCTAATTCAAGTTCAAAGTGTGGGAAAATCAAATGTGTGGATGGAAGGCCAAAACGGAGAGAGAAATATGCATTTTTCAAACTAAAATATATTAGCTGGCCTAAGAAAGAGACAACACTGGCTGATGATAAAACACAATCATCATCCTCCAATGGGAATTCAAATACGGTCTTATTCTATTGATCACTCATACATGCTGTTAAAATGATTGGAACACATTTTCAGGAGGACCACTTGAGTTCCCGAGCATCCCGGGGATAAAGCTGAATGAGTATATTTGCAGACTTACAACCCTGTCAAAGAAGGTTAATTGGCTTTTCAGTTCCTTTAATTATCTAGGTGAGCAAGCACATTAATGCTCATCAATTGTCCCTTGTTTTTCATCCTCTAGGCTTCATCAGAGCCAGCTCCTGATCACAGCACAGCTGTCGGATACACATTTGTAGCTCGTCTACATCTTTACATTCTCAACCCTGCTGCATCTGATCCACTTGAAGCATCCAATAATTATACCTCTATGAAAGGTGTTGTATATAAAAATTAGAACCAAGGGAAAAAAAATTCAAATCCCGCCTCTGTACCTGCTCCTGTGCCACTATAGTGGTGTTGTAGTCCAGCGTGTTGCTAAGCACGTAGCAGCTCATGCTCTTGCGTGACTCGTAATCAAAGTACTCAAAGAGTGGCGGGAAGTGTTTGAGCTGCAGGACCGTCAGGATGTTGTTGTAGGTGTCCACGGGAATCTTCAGCAGTCTGGTGAGCTCCTTCGAGACGGCGCTGCTCGTCGCAATGCTGCAGAAAAACGATTAACATAAAATACAAAAAGAAATTAAAAATACATTCCTGACCTTGGTATTTAGCGTCTAAATATAAATTGTACTAAAGGAACCTGTTAGGAAAAGAAAAAAGAAAAAAAAAAAAAAAAAAAAAAAAAAACGCCAGCTATTTTAGATCCTAGAACTAGACATTATTGTGACATAGCTTTTTTGACCTTCAAGCCACACCCCTATATACATGAGTGTGCATAACTATTACTATATGTGCAGATTGCGCAGTGCTAAATTGGCAGCTATAGCCCTAGCACCAAAATAACTCTTCTGTAACTGTACCATTCAAAATGTTTGTCTGAACATTTTCTTTTTTTTAAACAAAAATAAAAACCTGTTTTCTTACATGACTCTTTGCCACCACTATTTTCTCCGCTGCAAAGTGTTAACAAAGACTGCATGAAAAGAGAACGCGCTGCTGTATTTTCTACAGCGTGTGGCATTTCAGAATCTGTCTTCTATAGAAAAACTAAAAACAAACAAAGGCTTTTAGAAATCTGAGGTGACCTTAAGCCCAGTGGCGAACGTGTGGGGAGTGAAGCTCTATGACTATAATTGAAGGAGAGCAAAATTTAGAGGTTTTTCTTTAAAAACCCACCGGCTGGGTGGCACAAAATGTCCTCTACAATTACAATGAAGTCTTTCTCTTTAATTTATTTTTATAAAATTTTTTTGCTTGGCTTTAAATAGCTATCATGTTGAATGAAAAATAGACCAGCCGAGAAAATGTAAATCAATGACTAATAGTCAAGATACAATAAATCTAAATCCTGTTTGTGTATAATTGCGATATTTATTAGTCAATAAATGCTAAATATATAAATAGATCTGCCAGCCTTTATGAATTTTCTACATGTTAACACCAGCATACACTACAGCGAGATATCACTCAATCAGTGATATCAGACATGCACTAAAAGTGTACCAATCAACAAATCCAGAATGATTTGCAAATGACTGTGTTAAAGACACTGCCTGAAGGTCCCGCCCCCTTTGTATAATCTCACATTGAGACACTGTTGCTTTGAGTTCATTATAGTGAAATAACATCTATGGTGTAGGTACGATTTAACAAGCCTTACACAAGTATAAAGTTAATTTGAACAATTAACACCAATTTTCAGTCAATTAGAACCACTTATGGCTGGAAAAGTCGGGTGTCCCAAAACTCATTAATAATTTCACTTGAATTTTTTAATAATTTTTTTTCCAGAGATAAAAGTTTCCACCACCATTACATTTCAGAAGAAAGGTTATCATAATATGAAAATGTCAAGCTGCAACACCATTAAGGCCAACAGACTGAGCTTTTAAACACCTCAAATTGTTATTTGGAAAACATTCCACTAAAAAAAAAAAAAAACTTCTAAAAAAAAAAACCCTCAATACTTTTTAAAAATGCCAGACCATGCATGGGCCTCCTGTCCTTAAAGCTAAGTGTGAAACAAAGGCAATTGATTAACTGGCAAAGTAAAAGATCTTTTCCTTTCCTAGGCTTTGGTTCTGTCTGAAATTGTTGAGTCTGTTGTTACTCACTGTTCCAGGTTGAGCTTGTTGAAAATTTCCACGGTGCTCTCAAGAACTTTGTCAACGTAGTCAACGCGTTCAGGGTAGCACTTCATAGCCAGGTTAATGAGGGACACCTGCAGAGACACAACGTCCTCCGATGGCATGTCCTGCCGAGACTGAAACAGGAAGTTAGACTGTAATTTATATAAACCGAAACAGTTGAAATTTCAGTGAAAACCCCATGTACACAAAGGGTTTTAAAACTTAAAATGTGAGTACAATCTTGCAACAAAAAGGAAAAAGCATTAATGATTTGTACCGCTATTAAGACAGCAATTAGCAGCCATAAATTAATGATGAAATACTCAAGATTAACTAATCAAAACTGTTATAAAACCAGAACCTATGGCACATTCGAGAGCACTCAGGTGTATGTCTACTTCATGCCAAGTGAATATACATCACTCATGATCACAGAGAATCTGGGAAGTGTTGTAAAGCCATCTACTAACAGTCAGAAAGAGGTGTAGTTTATAAAGGCCTTCAAGACTACATTTTCTCAAAAGTAAGCTTCTAGCAAATTCAGCAAATTCAGTGCTGCATTATGTAAAATACAGATCTCTGTAACCACATTAAATGTTAATGTTCATGTTCAAAAAAAAGATTTGTTGAAGGCAATAATTGAATACAAAATGTGAAGCATGGTGGTGGAGAGGTGATGACTGAGGCTTGTCTGACACCCAATGGATTTGGTAATCAATGAGACAACAATGAGCACTTTATAGCAGAAAATTCTTGAGACCAGTGTGAGGCCATATGCACAGCAGTTTAAAATGGGTCAAATATTTAGAGAAGACTAAAATGTAGGTCTATTAATGACTAAGTGGAAGTCCAGGCCTCAATCTAATTAATATGCTTCTGCAGGATCATAAAATATCTGTGAATATACCAAAAGTTGTTAAATATTGTCAAATATTGTTGCTACAGGTGGTTCTATAAATGATTATATTATTGGGTGCACTTATGTTTCCCCACCCGGTTTCTGATTATTGCTTCTGTTCTGTTCTTTTCTCTTTTATTTATGTTTATTTTGAACATAAATACGCCGCAGGTTCCTACATTGAAACTAATGAACTTTACACAGGCTTTAACGAAAGACAGTGTCTGTTACACGGCTTGTATCTAAACAGTAGCCTACCAAGAAAGTCATTGTTCACTGTCTTCCTCCTTCCTTTCACAACAATTTATCTTTCAAATGTTTATCTTTTGGCATCGTTGTGCGTTTAAAAATCACCATCGGTGAAGCTTTTCTCCCGATGCCGTGCAGCTCAGAACACAGGTGAAGTGCGTTTTTTCATGCCCGGTTGTTTTCAGCGTGATGAATGATTTGCATTTCCTGTAGACAGTCTGAGTGAGAGGCAGGTCAAATATCATCCATATTTATGATGTGGTGCGGCCCGATTCAGTGGGAGCGTGCTCAATTTAATCTAAAGAATTTCATTGGTTCACCTGAACCTGTTCGGCAATTTCATTGGTCTAATGTTATGGGGCTCAGTTCTTTGGCATGAAGCTTGTGAAACCGGGAAAAACACAGGAAAAATTCATAAATTAGCCGCTTCGTTGTTTAAGCCGTGGGGTTCAAAGAGTGGGAAAAAAGTAGCGGCTTATAGTCCGAAAAATACGGTATTTAGGGCCTGATATATTAAATTCTATTTATTTATAGGATCCCTGAATTGATTTGTCAAAAGTTAGGCTTTTATTTTGATATTTTCAGTCCCTTCCAGGCAGTGATGTGATATACCTGGATGACTGTGGCCACCTGCTGTGAGAAAATATCAAAAAGTTTGATTTCAGCAGGGATTCCAGGTCCATCTTCTCTGTGAGCAAACAGAGCCAACCTACAGAGAGGTTAGGAGAAGGTAAACAACACAATAATGATGTGTAGGAATTGGTAAAAAAATAATAATGAAGAAAAAAAAAACACCTGTGTGTGTGTGTGTGTGTGTGTGTGTGTGTGTGTGTGTGTGTTAGAAAGTGTGAGAAAAAAAAAAACACACAGACAGAGAGACAGAGAGAGAGAGAGAGAGAGATAGACCTGTCAATAAGCGCTATGATGATGTTCTTGACATTGACATGTTGGTGGAGATCAGCACATGCTCTTAGAAACGGGTTCAGGGTCTGGAGGTGGAACTCGTCTGGGAAGACCTGAGGAGAAAGTGAAAAAGCAGTCGTTTTGCATAAGCACACATACACCTCTTACTTGTTTCTTTAACCACTTAAAACACAAAAGCTCTTGACATGCCTGCATGTCTGAATTGGAAAAAGCCCGGCATTAGGCTCGAGAGCGGCCAAGCGCCTGAAGCAATTAGACTCGAGGTGACGGGAAAATGAGACGTTGCTGTGAAATGAGGCGGATGAAATGTGTGGCTTTGTTTGCTAATGTTCTCTACCTGTATAATGCACTCCATGAGGTACTCCTGTGCCAGAGAATCTCTGCAGTTCACCACCTGCTCCAGGACTCCTGACAGAACAACCTGAGGAGAACACATAGGATTTCAGTCAATGCCACAATCAGGGTTTATTGCCCAATTTATTTTGAAATTACAAAATAAGGATGGCAAAAGCATTTTCACTATTCCAATATTTACACAGGATAAAATTCCCGAGGAGGCTCGTGTGGAAAGAAGATTAACTGTTAATAATAAAGAATTTTGATATTTATTTACGCTGCATTGACAACATTTAAGACACCAGTCATCATGGCAGTGTGTGAAAAGAGATCTTTTAAGATGTTTCTTTTCCAATTCTTCCTTGTTGGTGGATAAGAGGGGTATTTTCCCCCTCTTCATGTGCACCAAAAAAAACACCAAAAAAATGACTCATCACCACCCACAATCCTGCCCAATTGCTTCTATTGGCTCAAAAGACCAAGGCTCATGAATTTACTTTGTGCAACATAATCACTTTTTCAGGTACCATAATATTTGCCCAAGACGTGATGGTTATTTAGAGTATGAGCGATCGCAAAGAAAGCAAAATATATTTCATGGCCTTAGTGCAAATGCTATAGAAAACCCTCTGCAATTTCATAAATGCATTTGAATATTGATTTATGTAACTGAAATCCAAACGCATTTATGTTTTTTTTTATGCAGATTGAAGAAAAAAAACGTATCGTGTTTAATTTGTGAGTCTGCTACAGGCGATTTTAAGAAAGACAGTCATGATAAATTCAGATTTTTTTAACTAGTTATTTAAAGTATTAATACAGCATTATGCTTAAAAACTGAGAATTAACACCACTATGAAAACACCAATTCAGGCTATTACATCCATAACACTTTTAATGTTTTACAAAAAGATTATTATTTTGACTACTGCATTATAGTGTTATTTGACTCTTCCGCTACCTATAGATGTGTTATTGTGACATAAAATACAAAAGCCAATCACATTTCCGTATGCAAATTATGGTCACTGACCTACATTTACAACCTGAATTCTTATATTTGTTCCATGAAATTATTATTCCCAACAGTTTGTTCTCTTCATTTCGTAGCGTTTCTCTTGGCTGCACTGCTTCCAGGACATGTATGTTAGACTTTTTTTTTTTTTTTTTTGTCCAATCAGATTTCAGCCTCTATGTGCTGCCATGCCAATCTGTGTGTCAGTAGTGTCAGCATTTATCCGTCCTCTGACTGGTTGGTCACGGAGGAAGAGAAATTGATTTTGGTCATTTTGAAGAAAAGCTAGACAGCTAGGAGAGGTCGGACAACCCCGAAGCTAGCTAGCTTGTCTCAGCCTGGGGAAGGTTTTGTTTGCTGTTTCCAGACCAGTGAATACGAGCGGTACCACTGGATTATAGCCTCTGAGGAGTGGCGCAAATTATGAGTCTGCATCTCTGTTGAGTAGGTTGTATTATATTTACACTTGTAATGTTTTTGTCATGTTATTGGAGAAATGCTGATTGGTTTGGAGACTTAACTGGGTTTCTTGCTTTAGTAAAATGGTATTCACCCTCCATATGTGAAATTCCTCTCTCTCTGTAATGCCACGCGTTGTTATATTGCGTTTTTGTATTGTATTGGTGGTTTCTATAATTGCGACGTGATCGTGGTGGTATTAAGAGGTGGATTAAGTCGGGCAAGTCCCCATTGAAGAGCAAAGTACCAAATGCACAGCCCGCCACTGCGTTCTATGACCCCTCGCGAGTAACAAAAAATCGAGAGTTTCAAGGGGAATTGTACATGTACTGTGCTGTAAAAGCAACAGAAATTGTGAATTACTTGTCATAAATGTTTTATTTACTAATTTAAAATAATACAATAATAAAATAGTTGTAAACATTTTTATGTAATTTATTAGTACAAACTCTGTTTGGAACCATCAGCTTTTTCACGAGTTACGGTTCCAAATGAAAAGTAGCAAACTATCGAGGTTGCGAGTGTCAAGATTCCACTGTATATCACGTCTCAGTGTGTCAAACATTTTTTTTAAATACATCCATTAGCTAAACACTCTAGATAATCATATAAAGAATAGATAATAATACTGTATAAACTGCACAACGAGTTTTGGGAGGGCAAAAACTTTGACTAGTTGTTAATGATTATATAACATCTAAAATTCTGGTTCAGCTTTATAAAATAAAATGACATAGACGGTTAGAAAGATCACGCTCAGGTCACAGTGGAATCTAATTATTAGTTTGGATTCATCAGCTGTTTGATTCAGCAAAAGGATGCCTATTCCTAACAGAATACATTTTTGCCAGTGTTTCAGACATTTTTTAACCCAATACACATGAAGAAAACAAGAGATTGGTGGATACCTGTTTGTATTTGTCTACGTTGACGCCCTCGAGCTGGCTGAGTCGGACGAGGTTGGTGCCGACGAGGATGCGCAACTCCTGCCTCTCCTTCTCCCGCTTCTCACGGTCGCGACTGTGGCCCTGGTGCTGCATTCTCACCCACAGCTTATTCATCTCAGCAAAGTTCAGCAGGACAAAATCGATGGAGTCATTGATGTCGCCGGTCATCTCTTCCCTGCAATAAAAATATATCGAGATGTAGAACGCGGAGATATTTATTTACAGTTTTAAACAGAAATGTAAAACAGTTATACATAAAAGAAAAAAACAAACAACAACAGGGCATGCTGTAATAAGAAAATGTTGCCGGTTGCCGTGATGAAACGACCATTCCAAAGTTACTGCTGGTAAAATTCACACCTTCTCGCCAAACAGACACAGAATTTAAAAGTACTGTGGTGTACAATTACACAAACAAGTTACATATTTCGTTTAGAATTTTACTAAAACCCTTTTTAATTTTTTTTTATTAATTCTTTTGGTTTCAACTATTCATTTTTTTATTTCATATTTTCTCATTTTTCCTAACATTTAATTTTATTAAACACTGTAAAGGAATCATTATTGCTTCAAATATGATTATGATTAATATGATGTATAAACGTATAACGTTTTAGCTATTAAAATGTATAATAATTGTTTTTTTGTTTTTTTTATACATAGTGCTACCTCAAAACAACCCTTTTTGTCCCATTCACATTTTTGTTAATGGAAAAAAAGGTTAAGCTATTTTTTTTTTCCCTCATTGAGAAAGTTTTACGTTTTATGTTACAGAGACTCAAACAAGCAAAGTTCAAGTATAGCCAAACCTAGATTATCTTGTGAGCAAAAATAAGGTCCAGAAGTAAATGTCACACTCCTGAGGCAAGTAGATGTACTGAGTATGAAAAACCTCTCTATATCAGTCAGGCTGATCTGAAAAGGCAGCGGGTTTAACCGTGTGTAAACAGAGGGAAAGAGTTTTGGCTCTTACTCAGCCTGTTCTCCATCATCAGGTAGGATATTGCGTGTGCACTGGAGCAGGTAGTTCCTCAGGAACAGACCTCTCAGAGGATGCTGAACACCACGACACATCTCCACCAGGTCCTTCAAAATGTCCTTGCGTGACTGAGGGAACGAGCGCACGTATACGACTCCCACTGTTATCAGCAAGTACCTGCGAAAGAGAAAGCGGAGAAGAGACGTGATGGAGCGGATATTAATATGGGATTAAATGGCACCCATGCAGGTGGACAAGCAAACAAAACATCTACTGATACCCAAAGTAAACAAGTGAGATATTTATATTAAACCTGTAATGACAGTCGGACTTTAAGGGCACGGAGACGTGACGAGTTTTTAACGAGCCATCCTCCATGTGCTCTTTCGAGTCTCGATTTAAAAACAACCCATTAATTCTGGAGATCTGTCTCAACATCTGTCTGAGCATATGTTCCCAATGTAGAAATCAGAAGAGTGGAAAATACGCACAGCTCTGTGCTTCATTGCATCACCATCTCTCCACTTCTTTTCACTCAAGGATAAAATTTTTTTTTATAAATTATCACTGAAGATTGGACAGCTGTATACATCTGGTCCCTCTACACACTATTTTGTTTTTTTAATAAGTAAATAAAACAAACACATTTTGGGAAGCTTCTGAGAAATTAAAATTAAAATGACCGTGACAATGAAGACTCCTTCCATAAACACCACCTTATATGGACAAAATCCCTCAACACACTCTAACCCAATTCTAATCAGAATCAAGAATTCAACCGCCTTACGGTGTGATTTGTATTATTAAAACACTAATCTTTTCTTCAGAAAGTGATCGCAGATGCCTCACTTTCTGTGGATGGAACTGAAGCAGAGAGGAGAATCGATATGCAGCATTCACTTTTTTTGCCACGATTATGCAGATGAGTGTGATCGGCTGGAGACCAGGCTACGCCGTCGATTCTCTGACAAGCCATTTCTACTCTCACTCTTATTTTGTTTATAACAATATGAAAAATACTTTTGAACAAATGATATGCCACAAAATGAATTTCCTGCAACACCAGGCTTCGTTATTTTCCATCACAATGTGGCTGGTTTTAATTGTGACATTACAAAACAGCAGCACTCAGTTAGAGCGCTTTTCTGAATATTAATCTGTAAAATTAAAAATAAAACAATAGCAAAGATCAAATGTATAATATATCAAATGCCTCCAAATTAAAATTGTGAACCTCGGTTTGGGAATTACAAGTCTAAGACATTTCAGCAGTTTGAGCTACAGGAGCTCATTTGTTGAATTGAACCACACGGGCCAGCCTTCGCTCCCCAAGTGCATCAATGAGCCTTGGCTGCGCATGAACCTGTCACCAGTTCACCACTGTTCCTTCCTTGGACCACTTTTGATAGATACTGACCACTGCAGACCAAAAACACCCTACAAGAGCTGCAGTTTTGAAGATGCTCTGACCCAGTCGTCTAGACATCACAATTTGGCTTTTGTCAAACTCGTTAAAATCCTTACACTTGCCCATTTTTCCTGCTTCTAACACATCAACTTTGAGGACAAAATTTTCACATGCTACTTAATATATACCACCAACTAACATGCACCATGATGAAGAGATAATCAGTGTTATTACTTCACCACTCAATGTTATCCAGTAATCCCCCGTTTACTGAATAAAAAAAATGCGATAAACGGACGGCAATCCCAAAAATGCTATTATATGTATACAGTACTGTATAAACATTTTACTTCATTTTGTAATTAATAATTATATTTTTATTAATAAATTTCATTATTTCAATGTAAAACTCCATGAAAACAACTCCCTACAAGTTATTAGTCTATCCGCAAGAGACCGAGGATTTCAGCCAAACTAATTAGTTATGTGGCAAATGCAAGTCCGCGATAAACCGGGGGCGCGAGATTCGAACAGGAGTAAAGCGGCAGGATTACTGTAATGTCAAAATGTTATGCCTGATCAGTGTATGTGTGTAATAAAACACACACATATACATATATTTTAGAGCTGTCAATCGGTGAATAATATATAATTGCGATTAATCACATGATTATCGTGAGTTTACTCATATATATATATATAT
>JAAIIK010000009.1:9699203-9709586 GCA_014706435.1 Silurus glanis
GAAATGTGGCAAAAGGTCGCAAAGTTCAAGGGGGCCGAATACTTTCGAAAGGCACTGTATGAGTGTCACAGCAAAGGGTCTGAATACTTACGACCATGTGATATTTCAGTTTTTCTTTTTTAATTGCAAAAATGTCAACAATTGTGTTTTTCTGTCAATATGGGGTGCTATGTGTACATTAATGAGGAAAAGAAATGAACTTAAACGATTTTAGCAAATGGCTACAATATAACGAGTGAAAAATTTAAGGGGGTCTGAATACTTTCCGTACCCACTGTTTATTGCAACAAAGAGTTAATGCATCATATTTTTTTAAACAATAAGGTAGCACCTAAAAGTAATTTCACACACTATGTTTCTATAAAGCCAGTGATATTTTGGTCTAGATTATTAGAACACCCATAAAAACACCCTAGTAGCCTTATACAGAGGCCTATACAAACAAGAGAAATGAACTAAACTGGTCGCCTTGGTCACTAAGCATAGGATTGTGTAACAAAACTGAAGACAGAAAGTGTGCTACTCACAGTCTGGGGATGATGTTCCCAGCATACTGTACGAGTTCATACAGATCGGCCACCTTACGGCCTTTAGCAAACTCGTCAGTCAGGTAAACCTCCAGGTAGTGTAGTTCATCTGATATGGCCATATCTATATCACACACAGTCAGGCAAAACACATAACACAAAGCGAAATATCAGTGATGAATATTAAAAGTTAAATAACATGTAAAATCACTATCACTGAAATTCTATTACAAGTCTCATTTGAAAAAGTAAAAAATAAAAGTTTAGGGATACGTAGTGTACAGTAGTGATAGTAAAAAACGAGTTTTCCCTCTGCCTCCGCTTCTATCACAAGTCTCATATTATATTATATTATATTATATTATATTATATAATATATATATATATATATATATATATATATATATATATATATATATATATATATATATACATACATACGTACGTACGTGTGTGTATCTACAGTAATATATAAGCTATTTGATTTTATAACAACTATGATGTAATATAATAATACCAAATGAATGAATTTAAAACAACCTTTTTAATAAAAAGCTAAAAACAAGACGACATCATTTGAAGAAACTGGCAATCAAAATAAATGGACTGGTTTTCTTTCATGACAAAGAGAACAGCACTTATAAACACTAAAAACCACATACAGAGTTCATAGTAGCTTTTAGGAGACAGCATAGAGGTCCTGAGCTCGCCCAGCATGTTAGACGCATGTTTCAGTGCATCCATCAACTTATTCTTGTCCTGAAAAACATAAAAGTCTCAGAAACAAATACACTAAAAGGACAACAGTTTCTGGACACCTGAGCATAAGATTCATGTTATTTTTAAACATTCCATTCTAGATTTAGTCCCCATTTGCTGTTATAATAACCTCCACAAGATTTTGGAACGTGTTTGTGGAGATTTGTGCTCATTCAGCTACAAGGACATTAGAAAAGTCAGGTACTGCTGTAGGGTGAGGAGCCCTGGGTTGCAGTGAGCATTCCATAAAATGCCAAAGGTGTTCCCTAGGATTGAGGTCAGAACTGTAGCATAGCAACAGCAGGCCACTCAAGACCACTCTAATCCATGTAAACCCTATCTTCATGAATCTGCCTTTTTGCACAGACATGCAAAAGACACGCAGGGACAAGTGAAGGGAAAATATTGCATACAATTGTCTGCTTCCATATTTGTGTTAACAGTTTGGGGGAAGAAACTTGTGTCCCAATACTTTTGTCTATACAGTGTACATTATTTCCATTAAGATGTGGTGCATGTGTATGAAAATCGCATAATTAAGCTCATTATTAAAGTACGAAAAATAACGTTTTTTAAGCTTCATTCTTCACTAAAGCAGCATTAGACAACCCTTTAAAATCATGCCTGTCATTTTTAAATTGCTTAATGACCAATTCCAGCTTTAAGAGTTGTGACATTTCAATCCACTGACTTGCAAAATGTCTCCGTGTTCAATAAGTCATGTGACTTTTCAGCCATATTTACAGCACAACATTACATTCTGAAGAGCCAGACTTGATGTTACTTGTGTTTACATAAACAGAAACTTTACTTAACAGTGACACATTTTGAGTTTAAGGGGGAGTGACTTGCTCCACACTACAGATGCTACGGCTACGGATACGGCTACGGCTTAGGACTACAATCACCATGAACAGCATCCATCAGTGAACAGTTGATCACCTCAACAATGATGGAACTATAATGAATGGACATTCGGTGTCGCCCAGATTAGGTTTGATTCCCCTCTAGATTTCCACTGTCACCACTGACTCAATCATTAAAGAATAACTTATATGGACTAATTTATACATTTGAAATGTATATTTGTAACCTATTTACTTCTGCAAAGCTGCTTTGGGACAATTTTGATTGTTAAAACAATGAAATTGAAATGAAATGGGGACTAACTGTGGAATGAGATGATCAAAAAGCACCTGCAAATCTTAGTAAAACTTTAAAGCTCTTACTAGGCAACGTTTCATTTGGAAGGACTGCACTTTTACAGCCTGAACTGCCTCATCCAGCAGCTTCTCCTGCTCATCCTGGGGTGACTGCTGAGTGGTTGGCTGGGGAGAGAGAGCGAGCAATTAGGAACGAGAAAGAGATTAGAAAGAGGGACAGACAGACAGACATTTATAAACAGAGAAATTGAGAGAAAGAGAGAGAAAAAAGAAAGAGAAAGACAGAAATTGAGAAAAATATAAATAGATCAAGGGAGAGAAAAAGAAAGATAGAGAAAGAGCAAGATAAAGAGTCCAAAAATTGACAGATTGTGATTGAGAGAGAGAGAAATTGAAAGACAGAGCAAATAGAGAGAGAAAGAGAAAATTGAGAGAGAGAGAGAGAGAGAGAGAGAGAGAGAGAGAGAGAGAGAGAGAAATTGAGACAAAGTAATTGAAAGGGGAAGAGAGAGAACGATACAGATAAAGAAAGGGAAAGAGAGAAAAAAGAAAAAGAAATTAAGAAAAGAGAGATTCAGCTGAGGTCACCATTTGATTTATTACTGTAAGCAGCACATTGAACAGTGTTTGTGGCGTAAACTAGAAACCGGGACAGATATTTAGTTTGGAAATGTTTTATTTATAAAACCTTGTTGAGAGCAGAAGTTTACCTCTCCACCAAAATGTTTACAGTTTCTCTAAAAAGGGACAGGAATCCTGCTGAAACTTCTCTTCCTAACGTGTTCCCACAGCAGTGAAGCAGCTGAGAATCACTGTGACCTGCACTGTTCAGTCTCTACGGGACTCGGAATACTCCTCACTGACATGAGCATTATGCAATGCAGCAATGACAGCTGACTAGCTTAGCTTCTGTTAGCCGGGTTTATATTACACTTCCTTTTATTTTCTTTCTAGTTCACTAGAAAGACATTTTACACATTATATCAACAGTTTATTCATTAAACAATATTCCATCGCATGAGCCCCAGCACACACCTGCACTCGGTCAGACGTCAAGGCTTTGATGCTAGCTCTCTTACAGGGCTTCCAAAATACCAAGGCTAATGCTAGCTAGCAAAGTAGCCGAATGATGCATCATAAAACGTGCAATTGCCAAACATAACGTACAAAAACATCAGAGCAAACAAATACTGAAGTTTATCAAATATGTCAAAATGACTAGGGAGAGGAAATCCAGGATTAGCATAGCATACTATAACTAGCCAGGCCGCTGTAATGTCTACCCGAGTTCCAGATAGCTAAAGGCATAAACAAGCTAACTCGCTCATTTATTATTAATTTATCATATTTTATAAACTTCAACAGCCGACATGGACACGTTTTTCTATTCTATTCTCTCTTTTACTTACCATGATGATTAATAACTGAGCTGTTAGCAATCACACTGCAGCTCAAAAAAAAATCTATCGGTCATGTGACTGCTGGAGATACGCTCAGGCAGCGACTCAAAGCTGCAGGCTGATTGGCTGAGACGTGCGCCGTTGAATGGCGCCTATTGGTTGAAACTTTACATTAGCGGAGTTCTGATTGGTTAAACAGTTTGTGTTTCTGGGAAGTTGTGTTAAGAACAAAATAATATGAAATCATATTAAATAACATAAAAGAAAAGAAAAGTAGCAATGATCACATCAAAACAATTAAAAAGAAGCAGTAATAATAAAATAATAATAAGCCAAACAAACAGAAGTCATGTAAAATTATTCTAAAATAGTTTTAAATCTTATTAAAAACTTTTAGTAGATAGACATTTTCTGAATAAAAAAAAATCTGGTAAAATCGAAATAATTATTTGAAATACTACTACTACTACTACTACTACTACTACTACTTAATAATAATAATAATAATAATAATAATAATAATAATAATAATAATGATGATGATGATGATGATGATTATTATTGTTATTATTATTGTTGCTATTTTTATTATCATATTTATTATCATCTTATTTATGTTGATTTTGCTGTACACATTCATATAAAAATACAATACTAAGAATAAGAAGAAAAAGATAAAAAGATGTTCTTTTTCGATATCACGTTTATAACATGCAACGTTTAAATTAATTATTTGTTATAATTAAATTAAATTATTTGTTAAAATATAATGGTTTATATTTTTGGTATTTTTTTATATGATAAAAAAAATATTAAACGCGTTTTAGAAAAGAATATAGACCGAAGCATTGTACAACACTTCCGCATCACGGTGACGTAGTTAAGCTCCACCAATCAGAGCAAAGTTCCCGCGAAAATAGCGCATTTTGTGTAGTTTCACTGGAGGGAAGCGGTTTAACAAACACACGCAATGGACGGCGAATTATTTCGTAAACTTGCCTCTAAACTGGGAATAACAAATCCTAGAGTGCTGAGGTATGATTTTACGTTTGTTTATTCACAGTTTTGTGTGCAAAAAGTGTAAAAAGCTACTTGTAATAAGGGTACGTTGCTGGATTACTCCACATAGCCATCACAGTGTCAGGGCTGTAGTGGGAACTCGGTATAACATGTATGTATATAAAGTAATAAAGTGTGTTTTTGTGTTATTTTTCAGCCAGGCAGAAGAGTATATGCGGTTGTCTCAGGTAAAGTGTACGGGTCTCGGAGGTTCTACAGCAAGCAGTAAGGCGGTAATCTGCCTCGACCTGGCAACCACGGCCATGAAGTTTCCAATAGACAAGGTGTGTGTTCTATTAGATTTATATGAACCCTTCTACAGGTTTTCTTGCTCTTGTGCAGACTCCTTTAATCCGTATCACACTTCATATTGAGATATTTTTTATTTCATCACCTTTATAATAAGTGAGAAAACTTGCCATATGGAGTTTGAGACATTCATGACCATCAGAAAGATTGTTCTCTATAATGGTTTTTGTAGCTTATAAGAATAATCTTGAACTTTCATGAGGATGAATTTAACCATCACATTCAGGACATGACTGTTTTATAAAGACACCGCATTGAAGCACCCATGGAAGACCAGCTGTCCTTATCAAGTCAAGTCAAGAAGCTTTTATTGTCATTTCACTGTGTGACGCATTACACAGTGAAATAAAACAACGTTCCTCCTGAACCCTGGTGCTACATACAACAACAATCACAGAAAACACAGGGCTAAGGACTAGTAAGTGTCCTTGCCACATAAAGTGCAAAGACAACACAGGACAGTGCAAGACAAATACACAAAACACAAAATAAAAAAATAGCTCCGCCAGTAAACCTGTTGTAAAGAGACGTAAATTATTATTTAAAGGATACACCAGCTACACTGAAAACCAGAAGGCCTTTCCTCAATCTCTAACTCGGAACGAACAAGCAGTCTTGGGTGGATGTTTTTGAGCTAGCGTCTGTCGCCCTTCTGACTCGAAGATGCTTTTGTTGCAATTGGTTGGAATCTGCAACCTGCTCTATATGACATAATTCATTCTGTTACATTGCAGTTATTTTAAGTAAAAAAATCATGAATGTCTCTCTAAAGTGATAAAGCTAAGTTTCATGAAATCCAGTAGTCTTGCTCAGTTTGATTTTAGAACTTATATAAAACATTTCCAGAGTAAAAAGGTTTGTCTACTAACAATAAAACGGCACCAGTGTGTGCGCAACTCTTAG
The DNA here is from genome assembly GCA_014706435.1 of Silurus glanis. Lineage (NCBI taxonomy): Eukaryota > Metazoa > Chordata > Actinopteri > Siluriformes > Siluridae > Silurus > Silurus glanis. The sequence goes on from JAAIIK010000009.1 coordinate 9,705,324, forward strand.
TATTTTCAATTTAATTGAACCTTGTGATCATACGTCCCTGTGTGAAAGAGAACCGTCTGAGCCACGGGTGCACAATACTACCCAATCCCACTCAGATTGTTCAGTCGGGTCATGGCCATATGCATGCTCAAATACGCTGCTGTATGGACACAAGCTTCAGTTCTACACACTTTCAGTTCCAGTTTTCACCCAAGCTGTCAGTTTACCTAAACAATGTTTGAATTGTGAACAAGATATTTGAATGGTTTTGTTTCTGAGCAGGAGTTTGTGGTCAAGCTGTCGGGACTGAATAAGAAAGCATATCAGAGCACTCTAAAAGCCATGGAGTGTATGCTGGACCTGCAGAGCAGCCTGGGGCTCAGGGACCTGGCGGTGCAGTATGGGTGCATGGAGGCAGTAAAGGTGGCGTCTCAGATCCTTCAGCGGTAAGCAAGATTGTAATATTTGTGCAATCTAAATAAATTCTAATGTTCATTCTTATACCTGAGGCATGCAGAGTGGGAAGTGGTAGCTCAGTTGTTAAGACATTAGACTTCTGATCGAATGGTAATGCGTTAATATCCCAGCAACTCCAAGCTGCCACTTTGGGCACTTGAGCAGTACTTTTAACCCTCAACTGCTCAGTTGTATCAATGAGATTAGTGTAAGTCACTCTGGATAAGGGCACCAGCCAAGTGCCATCAATGTAAATTAATTTGAAGTTTTTATTCTTCCTTTTTTTTTTTTTACATTTTTTTTAAACTTTTTTTTTTTTGGGCTACAAGGCTAATTGTGGAACATTTTATAGCTACCATATTATTCTTGTACATACAGCTATTTATATCACACACTGATATTGGTTATATTGTTTGTAAGACAAACAAGTTGCACAATATAAACAAAATACTATGCAGCATTTGTAAATCTTTTATCTGAAGTGTAGTGAGATGATTACAGCAAACAATGTAACTGTTAGGATCGAAAACTAAAAATTGTTTTACATTCCAGTGAAGGGGATTTTTCATACCACCTGAATGTGTTTTAAGTTTTTTGTCTCATGTAAAGCTGGAATGTCTTTATATAGTAATTTAAATGTTATGGATTTGATGAGGACCCTGTGCCTGCCATGTATATAGTCCTGATGCTAACATGGCGTTAAAGCTGAACAAACAAACAAACGTGCCAGTGAAGGTAAGGTAATGCAGTAATCATGATTAACAAACCATAATCCATGTTGTACTACATTCTGCTTTGTGTTTCAGGTATCAGGCCAGTTTACCTGCAGCTCAGCAGGAAGATCTTGATCTGTCCAAAGCCCTGTTCACTACAGCTGCTCTCTTCACTGCCTGCAAGTTAGTACCGCACAACACATTACCTCTGTGTGTACTGTAGAATAGAAAAGAAAGTCTGTTGTTGATTATATGTTATAAATGGCTTTGGTATAATCACTTCAATCCAGTCTATAATACAGAACCATGGTGTTGAATATTTTTTTTTATAGCATCACTCCACATTGTGTTTGATTCCTTGCATATACAATAGAAACCGCTATTTTGCCTGTTTTGTTTTCATAAGCGATCTGTACAGATACTACAATAGTGTTCAGAAATTAAAAAATAAACTAACACAGGGACTGATATTTACTTTGAAGGTGCCTGAAAATCAGAGTTGATAAGAAGCTGGCATCGTCATCTGGAACGAAGAAGGCCGTGTTTGACAGGCTGTGTGCGCAGCTTCTGAAGCTCGGCCAAGAAATTTGCAGTGAGTACAGTTTTTCTATTTATTTATTTATTTCTTGTAAATAAATTACTGTTTTAGAAATGTCTGTGGGGGGAGAGAAAAAAAATCGACTTCACACAGGGAGCAGTTCAAAATGATTTGCATCATGTGGCCATTTGCTACAGTTGTCATGGACACGGATCAAATAAGCTTAATGTTATAATGTTCTACAACTAACCAGGATCTCAGACTTGAATAAACTGTTGGAACTTTGTTTTTGAAAGGCAGAGGGACTGAGCTGGGAACGATATGCTGCAAGTTCAATAAATGATGACGACGGAAATGTGTTGTGAGATGTTTAATAGAGACGGCAGTGGAGTTTATGCAGACCTTCAGTAACTACAGGAAAATAAAGTTGCTCATTAAGGTTTGTAAAAGAGTAGTGGAAGCCAGACTGAGAGAAGAGGTGTGAGCAATAGTATGGCTTCATGCTGAGGAAGAGCACCACAGACGCATTATTTGCTTTGAGAATGTTGATGAAGTATAGAGAAGGTCAGAAGGAGTTGCATTGTGTGTATATAGAGAAATCGTATGACAGGATGGAGAGAGGAGTTGTGGTATTGTATGAGGAATCAGGTGTGTCAGAGAAGTATGTGAGGGTGGTGCAGGACATGTATGAGGACAGTGTGACAGCCTGGGTTAACAGTGCAAAGTAATGGAGAGTGTTAGAGAAGTGAGGAAAAGAGTGCAGGCAGGGTGGAGTGGGTGGAGAAGAGTGATAGCAGGAGTGATTTGTGATAGAAGAGTATCTGCGAGAGTGAAAGAGAAAGTTTATAGGACTGTGGTGAGACATGTGATGTTGTACGGTTTAGAGACAGTGGCACTGACTAAAAGACAGGAGACAGAAGCAGAGCTGAAGATGTTGAGGTTTTCGTTGGGAGTGATGAGGATGGACAGGATTAGAAATGAGTTTATTAGAGAGACCGTGCATGTAGGACGTTTTGGAGACAAGGTGAGGGAGGCAAGATTGAGATGGTTCGGACATGTGCAGAGGAGGGACATGGGGAGTATATAGGAAGAAGAATGCTGAGGATTGAGCCACCAGGAAGGAGAAGAAGAGGAAGACCAAGGAGGAGGTTTATGGATGTGGTGAGGGAAGACATGCAGGTAGTTGGTGTGAAAGAGGCAGATGTAGAGGACGGATGATCCTAACGGGAGCAGCGGAAAGAGAAAAAAATTCATTTATTTACTGTTTGATGAAACAAGTTGGTTTCTGTTCTCTTTTTTACTTTTATAGCAGCTGCCACTGGGAGAAAATTAAAACTAGCCATATTAACACTGAAAGTGATTTTTAATCAGTTATGTGCACTGCTATCTTTAATAGTTATTTTTGGAATTTTGTTTAAAGCAAGAACAGTGGTTCAGGCATAAATCTTCAAAATGTCCTTAGACATTTGTCTCTCTGTCTCTCTCTCTGTCTCTAATACCTCTTCAGTAAAGGAACAGATCAAACCAACACAGAAGAGACAGAAGACTCTGACGGAGACACTGCAGGAAGCAGAGGAGGGTGAGGGGATAAAGTCTGGTACTTTCTTATCCGATGCTGTGTTAGAGGAATGTTGTAATTCATATCAGTGCGGTTTAAAGATTACGAACATGACTCTGTGTCAGTATTGTAACATTACAACACAGCTACAGGATTAATTAAGAAAACTCATTTGTATTAGATTTGAGTTTAATTTCTTCCCCATTCAGGGTCTTTGTCTATTTAAATTGAATATTCTTAATATTCTCATAAAAGGAGCTAGAAGGAAAACCTGGGCGGACCTGGAGATATTCCCTCATCACATCTCTGTGCATATAAATGTTTTTTTCCTCATTTTACTCACTCTTTTCCTTTCTCTTCAGTCATTATTGGTTATTCATTCATTCTAAGATTTTCTCACTCACGTCCTTAATTTCTTTCTTTCTCTCTCTCTCTCTCTCTCTCTCTCTCTCTCTCTCTTTCCCCCTTTCTTTCATTCACAGTCATTCAGAGTCTCTCTTTCTGCCTCCTTTGCTCTCATTCACTTATTGTCTCCCTTTGTATTCTTTCCCTCTTTCAATTTCTTCCTCACATTCTCCAATATTTACTTTTTCTTCTTATGCTCTCACTCACTCAGCTATTACTTCCCTCCTTTTCTCTTAATCAATTATTCTCTCCCTTCTCTATTTTTCACCTAGTCCCTTACTTCTCTTTTACTCACCGATTTTCTCCTTCTCTCTCCTTTTTTTTTTTCTTCTCAATTTCTAACTTGCCTGCTTTCTCCATCTGTTCCTTACTCCCTCATTCACTCACACACCTATCCCTTCACATGCTTATTCACCTGTTCAAATCACTGTTGCCTCTTCTCTCACTCGCTCTCTTGTATATGGATGGTTTTGTAGTTGAGCAAAGGCATCTTAAAAATAAAGAGTCCTAAATGAAGTCTGCATCTCGAGACATTCCTCTTTAAGGCTAAAATCCTGAATTTAACGATCTCTCTCTCTCTCTCTCTCTCTCTCTCTCTCTCTCTCTCTCTCTCT
>JAAIIK010000009.1:9728274-9740703 GCA_014706435.1 Silurus glanis
CAGTGGAATAAATGGGAACATAATTGTGTGTTGTCGCTGTGAAGGTTTGCAATGTGTGTAAGAGCCTGGGTCATCTCTTCTAATCTTCTGGTCTCTTTGTCTCTCTAACTTAAAGACAAGATTTTTGTGTGTGTGTGTGTGTGTGTGTGTGTGTGTGTGTGTGTGTGTGTGTGTGGTATGTCATGAGGTAGTGATTATTTTTATAGTCACAGGTGGACATTTGTGGTAATGGATTGTTTAATACATTTTTATGGGAAAATTACGGCATTTCCAGTGTGTGTGTAACATTTAGAAGAATAGCTGTAACATTAAGAACAACTGACTTTACACCAAAGCAGTGTTTTACTGACATTAGATAACGATAAGAGAAAAAAGATTCAAATTATCAAATTAGTGTTTATCGATACACACATAATATAGATACACACATTTATAAAAATGTATAACGTTTAAAATGATATGCTGTTCATTAATATATAATAAAGAATAATCACTGTTCAAACATTGTGTTATAAAAAGTATAAAATAGTTTCAACATGCTGCTACATCCTTGTTGTTAAAACTGATAAACTGATAATGTTTCAGAAAGATCTATATTTAGAAAAGGATTTACAGTGTTTATGTGCCATTTCTTCTTAGCAATTTTGCTTTCCTATAGTTCCTATAGAATCCTATAGTTTTATGCTTTGCAGCAGGTGTTTACATGAGTTTGTATAATGCTGTTGGCTATAACAAGGAATAGATTGGGAGCGAGAGAGAGAGAGAGAGAGAGAGAGAGAGAGAGAGAGAGAGAGAGAGAGAGAGAAAGAATCAAAGCAGGAGTAAGCCTATAGTAAAACAGCCAGTGAACTTTAACACAAAAGCTGCTTTTGAATGCAAAAGAATAAAGGAGTGGAGGTGGAGAGAAGATGTTGTGTTGGTTGTTGTTTTTTTCCACTCACCCTTTCTTTCACCCCTTTCACTTTTATAATCTTAGCTGCCAGAGTGAGACCTGAAGAGAGCTCAGCACACGTGTGAACCTGGCCAAAGCGACCCCTATAGAGACAGTGAGCAGAAAACACACAGTGCTCATAAGAAAACTGGTAATCAGTTTCAAAGTCAAAGCAACATCACAAGAAGCTAGTTGCTGGCTGTGGTGTTGCTGGTTATGCTTTACATCTAAGACGTGTAGATCACATTGACAAAAATAATTTATCAGATTGAAAATACTCTAGGAAACCAGATTAACTGATGAAAATCAACAGCATGGCCTCAGTGGGCACAAACAAGCCTTCTTGGTACTAACTTGTGAGCATCAACCAGTATATCTTTAAATTATACGTCAAACAGAAAGCAAGTAATTGAAGAAAGATTATCACCAATCAATCAAGCCATACTGAGATAATAAGAATAAACAAAAATCTAGCTACAGTGGCATAAAAACACAAACCACCATAGATCCTTATTTGCAACCACACACCTATAAATAACTAATTTAAAGACAAGGTCCTCATGAAAAAGGACATTTCCACAGTTTTTCATGTATTTGTCATTGCAAAGAAACAACTATGATAGTTGAATATAACAGTTTATAATATATTAATGTACTTGTTCTAAGACATTTAAATACATTTCTATAGCCAGAAACATAACTTACGAAACGAACGCTCTGCATAAACCTCTATACCCTGTTTCTCATGTAGATTCCATCCACCAATGTTTAAAGGTGAAATTTAAATATAAGTATGTTCAATCTATGCAATGTTTCTAAAATGTAAATGGTATAAAGCTTAACATAGCATTTACCTTGATATACCTATTTCAAAGGTGGAGTAAAGCTAAAAAGGCACACTAAAAGGTATGTATAGTCAGGATCTTTCACTGGAGATTTTTTTTTTTTTTTTTGCTGAAAGCTCACTCAATGTTCCTATCAGCATAAAGTAGAGTGTGAGTCAACAACTGCCCAAAATAAACTCTGTCCATGACGAGTGAGAAACAAGCCCAGCATTTATTTGTGCCCAATTGGAGGGGATTAGTCTCTGTATGCATCCCAGTAATTCAGCTCCATGCTCCTATCTGCCCCTTCGCATGCTATCAGCAGCCCCCTTTCTCCACCCCCTTCTCCACCCCACGACGCCTACATATTTATCTTTGAGGCCTTTATCTGCATTGCTATTGTCAGTGGACGCAAATGGGTGAATGCCAGGCTGACAGTGTATTGATAGCATGAAACTATAATTACCCACTGGTGTGGCCTTATCACACACTCAGAGAGTCTAAAGAGAAGGCTCCTAATGTACAGCAACATTAAACAAATATATAGATTATATTGGATGTATGAAGGGTTAACTAAATGTGAAAAGATCTTTAGGATTCTTTTAGGATTGCGATACAATGCAGTTGCATATTGGATGCTGCAATACACAAAATGCAAAATACAACACTGAGTATGAGGTTGAAACATAGAATAATGATGTATAAATACTGATCAGAGGTGGAACTACAGCCACATCGTCCAACAATAAACAACATACATGATACACACATGATAAATACATCTCTATGATGTAGAATATGTTTGATAGCAAGCTGGAGGATGGCTGACCTGCACACATGGGACAGGATCAGCTGTTAGATGCTGAAAATGCATGCTTGCAAATTTTTCACAAGTGAGCAAGCAGAGAAGCCATCAAACCTGAGAGCACTTAATCTTTGCGAGTACTGGGAGCTGAGACACACTACAGAATGTACACTTAGCTTGTGAATTGCTTATTTTTAATAGATTCTGAATCAATTTATCTGTATGCTTGCTATTAAAACACAGTTTAAACATAACATTATAAACAAAAAATGAATGAGGTGTGGATTGCTAGCTGCACAAAGTGACCAGTTTACTTATTCTGGTATATGTGTTAAGGTCAATATGAATAAATACCAAAAAAATAAATACAAATCTGTAAATAAAGCTGGAAAGAATTGCATTGTTGCATCCTTGAGTGAACTAAATTTACCAAAAACTTGAAAAATGTACACCAAAAATTTGAAACTAAAAAAACAATTGCACTATTCAGGGATGGGTTCCTTTTTTTTTAGTTCAGTTCCTCTCAAGGTTTGGTCTCTATTCATCTCAGGGAGTTTTCCTAATCACTCTGGCAACATTCCAACATTTTGAATAAAATTATAACCGTATTTCTTCGTTGTGACAGTATTCACTGATAAAAGCACTATATAAATAGAAATGTAATTTTATTTAATTTATGAATTAAACCTTATGAATTTACCTATATACCTAGTGGCTCCTTTCCCATGATGCTTCCCCTGTAATGCATTACCTGTTTCTAAATGTTTCAAGGACTTTTTGATGCCGGTATTGTCTTTGGTATCTAAAATGCAGCTGAGCGCAATTCAGTTTCAGTAGTTCATTCAAAAAGCCAAAAAGTTCAAGGGTGTACTCCTGATTAAGTATGAAGCAGTGTGTCTCAGGTCACTTCCACAGCGGATCATCCATATTCATGATCCGCATGTTCGATTTGGCACATGTTTTTACGCTGGATGCACTTCCTAACGCAACCCTCCCCATTTATCCGGGCTTGGGACCGGCACTAAGAGTGCACTGGCTTGTGCAACCCTAATGGCTGGGGTTGGTTCCCTGACCGGGGATCGAACCCGGGCCGCAGCGATGAGAGCTCCGCTCTCCACTTAAATGGTAATAGCAATGGTATATATATATATATATATATATATATATATATATATATACATACTATAATATATACATTTTATTAATATATAAAACATAAACATTTAATTCCATACAAAAAAAGTTGTTGTAAAACATTCTTCGTACAAGTCGTCAAATGACTGACCTGTAATTAGAAAATTAATCAACACATTCCTGCCAATCTGAATTTAGATTTCACAGCTTTGCACATTTTATTTGCTCTATGAAAGAGCACAGTACGATGTATGTAGCTTTTATGTATGTAAACTTTTCATTTTAAAGCCGTTAGAATACTGTTCCATGTCCATATCGATTATATAAAAAAAATACATTACATAGTCATTTGCTAGCATTGACAAGTTAAATCTGTTACTGTTTTCAAAGCTGAGTAAATAGATCAAAATAACAGTTAATTTGTTCTTTAGATTTTTTATATATGGATTGTTAGATCTAAAATTCTGCCCACTTTAAATCATATACAAACAAAGTAGTGTGATGATATTACAATTATTTGAATAAATTTAAATAAATAGTTATTAGATTCAGAGTGAGAGAGAGAAAGAGAGAGAGAGAAAGAGAAAGAGAGAGAGAGAGAGAGAGAGAGAGAGAGAGAGAGAGAGAGAGAGAAACTATGCTTTTGAATGGTATGCCTCTGTGCTGCATCTCTACTAATAATGAATCTGTTAGTGTTAATTAATTGTGCAATTTTCTTATAATTTGTCATTTTACTGTTATCTTCCTCAGTTAATCAATTAATCAAAGTTCATCAATTAATTTATCAATCTTGCCTTATTAATAATTTAAGTTTAATGACTTGCAAAAATTAAAAATTTCTAAGATGCATCAATATTCAGCTCAGAAAATAATTAGTTTATACACATAATTAATTCATACACAAACTAATAAAAACAGAAGTGGGAACAGCTGTGAATGAAAACCCGTGAACACAAAGACTAATGACAAGACAGACATAACACCAATAAACACACATGGCAATAAATACAAGAATGGGAAAGTAAAAATGTGCTATTGCTGCAAGCCGTCTTGTTTTCCATGAGCTGGCATTCGGCACTCAATGCAAGGAAATAGAATTTGAAGATTAGGAAATGTTCAAAATCGCCTTTTAAACAGTTGTTTATAGGCAGTGCACTGTTTTATATTTTTTATTTAACTGACCAGCTCTACCTGTGCCTTCAATGGTCTGAACACACATACACCTTCGAGCCAATCAGAATAGAGGATTCAGACAGACCGTGGTATAAATGTTCCACAATAAATAAATATATAATATTAGCCAACTATATAATATTTAATCACATTTTCTACAGACTACTTCTTTTATTTGTTTACATTTACGATATGTGATGATTTTTAGATCCTATTTGTGCAGAAATGTAGAGAATTTTTAAGTAACACAATTTTTTAAGCACCAATGTAGAAACTTTGAGGTTTCCCTCTGTAGAGTAAGAAATATACTGTACACACATCCACATATTTATGCCATAGACAGGAGAAGAGGCGCTGACCCACTCACCCTCCCAGCAACTTGTTGGGTTCCACACTGTAATAGGAGCCGATGGGAACTTGCTTGGCACTGACAATGCGATGCTCAAAAGGGGCAGGTCGAGGAGGGCAATCATCTGAGCAAAAAAGAAAAGAACACTGATTATGAAACAGCTGACTATGTCTTGGCAAGGTGTGCAAGGTGATGGGTGACATCAGAGACTTTTACTGCAGATAATGGAACAGAACAGTTTTTACATTAACGTCAAGAGCTATGACAGAACCCTGGTGTCATTACTGTTATAATCACATACAATACCTAATGATCTATTATAAGTTTAGAAGGTACAGGTGCTAACAAAGTGTGACATTTTAACTCATTTAACTATAACAGGTTTAAGATTGAGCTCATGGCAGCTACATTTAAACATTCAACAGTCCAAATTTAAGTTTTTGTTTAATGGCCAATCTTTATATATAAAGTAAATACAAGTAATTTGCACCACATTGCTGTAAAGATTTTTTTCTGATTGCTGGTGATTATTTATTTTCTATATCAGCAGCTCTGAGAGTAGCACAGATGAAATCAAATGTACTTGAGGAAACCATGCCTTATTCTCAGAAACCACTTTTAAAACACTAGCACATTCTTGTTAACTTGTGTGTGAATGTGTTTGTGTGTGTGTGTGTGGGTGTGTGTGTGTGTGTGTGTGGTCTTGAAGTTAAAAATAAATAATTTACAGCCTCCAACTATTAAAGTGCTAAAGACTTTGTCAAATGCTTTATGCCACATACCAATGATAAGAAACTGTAAATCCAGACTTGTTGATTTTGAATCAGCCTCACTCTCTGGTACAAACCCCTCCACTTCAACATTTATTGAAGGTTTGATTTTGTTCTGGGGTGTTTTGGGGTTCTCCAGAACCACATGTACAGTCTCATTATTGGTTTTCTGGGTGAGCAGTTCGGGTCTTGGCTCATATTCAGCTTCTCTCAGCTGTGGACTTTCCAGAGCAGCTGTCTCCTTCTGTTCCAAGTTTGCCGTGATTGGCAGGTCCGGCTTTGCAGCATGACATGGCTTGGCTTTAGGGACTTCTTTTGTTTTATGCTCACATTCCCTCTTCTGATTTGGCTCCTCTTTTTTAATTAAAGAATCCACAGACAGCAGGAGAGCAACTACAGGAGCATTTGTCTGCTCTAAAGCACTGAGTGTTTCTGAGGATTTGCTAGAAATACATAATCCAGATAATTAGTTTAATAATCCTTCAACATGGATGTTATCACATTCATACACATTAAAGCTTGGTCCTAAGAACACCATGTAAATTGGCAGAAATCAGCAGGCCATGACCAACGGAGTGAATTGGAACTGCCAATTAGGAAGCAATAAACTGTCAGAAACTCTGTGTTTACTATGCAGCTGAAATGAGCTGTGGCGCTCCTTCACACAGAATATTTTAGCGCAATTACTGATAACTACAAGCAGCAGCTCTCAGTCCTGCTCCTTTTTTCATGAACTGCAGCTTTATCATCTCATTAAACATTGGACAAGTCAAGGAAAAATTGGTGTGTTAACATACGTAGGTTGGATATTAAAGGTGTTACCTTTTTAGTGTTAATTTTCCAACTAAAGGCAAATTTACACTGCTGGAACCTTTTCAGGAACAAATTAACTTTTTCATGGATTTTTTTTTTTTTCCAGTTAAAATTTCCCAAATTAAAAGAAAGCTTTATTTCAGAACTGCGGGAACTTATTTTCTTTTTATAAATATTTTCAGGAATTTCTCTTTTGTTTTTTTATTATTTTGAAAAATTCAAAGACTCTTTTAAGAACACTTTTACAAAGGTAGGAGTCAGGAAACAGATAATAATCATATTCTGGATGCAACCAGTTATTATGAAAAACACCTTTTCAAGAACTAAGGAACCTTTTCAGGAAATCAGGCACAATTTGACCAAAAAAAAAAAATAATAATAATTTTTTAAAGCTTCTATATAGCTTTATTAACAATCGATGAGAATTGGTTTATCACTAATTTTAGTACTTTAATGTTTTTTTTTTTGTCTCTGGAATCATTTTCAGGAAACCCAGTCCTTTTTATATATGCCAATGCTTGATTTCAGGAAGCAATTTTAAATACATTTTAATTTAAAGTTCTGCTTGATGATTCATTCCTATAGTTCTGTGTTGGAGAACCTGATGTTTTGAGAAAAACATTCCTGGGTTATGGAAAGGTTCCTGTGATGTAAAAGGAGCAAGGGTTAGCAAGCTACTGAAACTAAAAATGAAACATGCATAGAAGCAGTGTGACATAACAAGAAAGGTTAAGTATTTTTCTACAACTTTTGCTTTAGACAATTCTTAGAGCAAAATGAAAAAGCAAGGAACAGGAACTCTGCCAAAGAGTTCTTTTTCAGGAGCGTTTAAAGAAACTCTTTAGTTTCTTAAAATCAAATCATGGGTTTAAACCTCTCATTGAAAAACTTCAAATTAATCTGCCCAGGCGATGTTTGCCTGGGTGTCTTTAAATCTCATACATCAAAAGATTGAGGCACCTTTACAAAGGACACAAAGGGGCATGAAGAATTCCATTACTAAAATTTCACAGAAGATCTCATGAAATATCTCCAGTCATCAGAAAGCACACAGACAGTGCACAGGAACCTGTAAAGGTCTCCTGACTCTTTGCAATAAAACACCTTCATCCTTGATTGTAAGTGGCAGAAGCCTTTTGTTGTTCACATATGATCTGCATTCATCAAATAAAGACATGCAGTCACTGAGCTGTGCCTCTCCAAACAATGCAACCGTTCATCACTGTGGAAGGTACGTGTGTGAGTACATTCGTGTACGTGTGTGAGGATCTATGTGTATACTTGTACGTATGTTTGTTCTGTCCTCTGAGGTGATGCTTGTATGATAGTACTTTTATTATGAACAGGATGTATTTTAGAGAGAGAGAGAGAGAGAGAGAGATACAAAAGAGAAACACATAGAGAGCGATAGAGAGAGAGAGAGAGAGAGAGAGAGAGAGAGAGAGAGAGAGAGAGAGAGAAAGAGCTACCACCTAAGAGTTGTCTCGCTTTTAAAATCATTTACTCTGTCAAACTCATGGCAACCTATGGCTTTTTTTTCCATTTAGTAGCACATGCTTTAACCTTCATCCTCTAATGACTAGGGCACAAACCATGGGGTAAAAAGAAACAGCTATTTCAAATGACAGCAGCACAATGCTGAATCTTTCATTAGTGTGTCTTTGGCACCAGCATGAGATACAGTGGAATGATAGATCAGTCAGAATCATATAGATACAGGTCTTGAGTTTCAACTAATGTTCACAACAAACATTAAGCATGGGGAAAAATGTATCTTAGTAATCTCAGAGACCTTGTCTGTGGCAGAGTTTTTCTCAGTTTTTAGATTTCAATAGCTGCTTGTCTCCTGAGATTTTTACAAACACAATTGTCTCTGGAATTTTACTTCCAAACATCTGGCAGTTTAGCAGGTGAAAACACATGGTTGATGAGATTTAGACTGGATCAAAGTGACTAGAGTACAGACCACTCTTTCTCTCTACAACCATGCTGAGCAGAAAAGCATTGCAGAAAAAGAATACATCAGGCTCAAATGCTGTGATGTATTTCCAAAATTCATTCTCATTTCAACAATGACCAAATCTAATTATAAAAACATGTTAACCGTTTGTAGTGAGTAAAGTGCTACTCTTACATTTAATGATGTAGTTAATGCTTAAAGGAAAAACAGAGTATGTGGTGATGGCACACAGCAGAAAGTCCTGTTAGTGAGTGTTTAAGTTAAAGCACCTTTTTACACATTCCCAAATCCCATTTGGGAGAAAATGTCATTAACTCTGTTCTTTCGTTCCTGACTGAACACATGGAGGAATCGATTAGTTAAACTGAGTGTGTCAGATTATTCAGTGAGGTAAAACTCAAATCCCTGCATCACTGGTGTTTAGGAGAATAAGTTCCACAAGACTGAATCGTTTAGATGTTACAGGCTCACCTCTCAAGCTGAGGAGCTGCAGTCACAGTCAATGTTTCTGCAGACTTATGATCTTTACTAACTTCAGGAGCTTCGGACTCACTCGGGCTCTCAGGAGAAAAGGCCTGGACTCGGCCTGGCTCTCTGCTCTTCAGCGTCACCTCTTTTGGCCTCCGCTGGGATTTAGAAACTGGAACTTTTGTTGTCACAGCGGGAGAGGAAATGAGGGCTGGAGACTTAATTTTATGCTCTTGATGCTTGTATGTGACTAAAGAAGAAAAAGTGCCATCAGTGAGTTAATTTTAAATGAACAAATAATACATAATATCATTATAATAAAATATTATATATATGCTATATAGTATATACTGTATATGGAGAGAATATATATACTAATATAATTATCTATTAGAGCTGTTAACAAAAATTAATTTCAACGACACTAATTTTATTAACCCACGATTAATACAGCACCATTTTTGTTTGACCATTTTTATTAAAAATATATATACACAAATATAAAAGACCTGAAATTAAAACCTTCAATGCAACACACATTTATTCATGACGTCCTTTGTTTACTGAAATATAAAAAAAAATCACTCCAATGAAATTTTTTTATCACTAAACACGTTTTACTGATGCACCAAGTCTCAAATCAAGCATTAAAATACACCATGATGCACACATCTGGCAATTAAAATTGGCTGTGTGGAAACATAGCAAAAGTTCAGTTTGGTGTCCCGATGATTTACATAATTTTAAAACACCATAATTACTTTTGACACATAATTACATAAAAAACATTTTCTATAATATTTTGTCTTCATGCTCTATGCTTCACTAATAATAAACATACATTTTCATAAAGCATCCATATTTGTCCATGCCCATGTTGATTAAAGTATTAAAAACTTGAAAAGTATTAATTTAAGGTACATTTAGTCCAGATAAAAATGTGCAATTTAAATGTGCAATTTAAAAGTTGCGATTAATCACAAGTTTACTCATGACAATCATTATTGAATATAATAGAATATTTAAATTTCAATATTTTAATCAATTGATTAATAAAAAAAAAATAAAAATAAAAAAATATATATATATATATATATATATATATATATATATATATATATATATTATTATTATTATTATTATTATTATTTTATTTTATTTTTTAATATGTACACGAATTAGCTATAAGCCTGTTATACATTCACCGGCCACTTTATTAGGTACACCGTACTAGTACCGGGTTGGACCCCTTTTGCCTTCAGAACTGCCTTAATCCTTCGTGGCATTGATTCAACAAGGTACTGGAAACATTCCTCAGAGATTTTGGGCCATATTGACATGATAGCATCACGCAGTTGCTGCAGATTTGTCGGCTGCACATCCATGATGCGAATCTCCCGTTCCACCATATCCCAAAGGTGCTCTATTGGATTGAGATCTGGTGACTGTGGAGGCCATTTGAGTACAGTGAACTCATTGTCATGTTCAAGAAACCAGTCTGAGATGATTTGCGCTTTATGACATGGCGCGCTATCCTGCTGGAAGTAGCCATCAGAAGATGGGTACACTGTGGTCATAAAGGGATGGACATGGTCAGCAACAATACTCAGGTTGGCTGTGGCGTTGACACGATGCTCAATTGGTAGTAATGGGCCCAAAGTGTGCCAAGAAAATATCCCCCACACCATTACACCACCACCACCAGCCTGAACCGTTGATACAAGGCAGGATGGATCGATGCTTTCATGTTGTCGATGCCAAATTCTGACCCTACCATCCGAATGTCGCAGCAGAAATCGAGACTCATCAAACCAGGCAACGTTTTTCCAATCTTCTATTGTCCAATTTTGGTGAGCCTGTGCGAATTGTAGCCTCAGTTTCCTGTTCTTAGCTGTCAGGAGTGGCACCCGGACCCTTTTTCGGACCATTCTCTGTAAACCCTAGAGATGGTTGTGCGTGAAAATCCCAGTAGATCAGCAGTTTCTGAAATACTCAGACCAACAACCATGCCACGTTCAAAGTCACTTAAATCACCTTTCTTCCCCATTCTGACGCTCGGTTTGAACTGCAGCAGATCGTCTTGACCATGTCTACATGCCTAAATGCATTGAGTTGCTGCCATGTGATTGGCTGATTAGAAATTTGCGTTAACGAGCAGTTGGACAGGTGTACCTAATAAAGTGGCCGGTGAGTATATATTTATAAAACAGGCTTATGGCCATTACAATAACCAGATTACAGTTTAGAAATCTACTTATTTATTTTATTTTTTGTACAAAATTTGCTACAGGCACTGATTTACATTTATATCATATATAATAGGATACATTCAATTCACGTTACCATCATACTCACTACAACATTAACTCTAAAGGTGGCGCTGTTACAATTATTAGCTTTGTTGTTATATGAATGTGCTGCTGATTGCTTTAATTATTATTAAACATTAAATTATTATTATTATAAAATTATAAGACTGTGAGCATCATGTAAGTGGAAATAAATCTGACTTGAATAACCTTCAGTATCTGTCAGATCTTATAACGCAATTGAATTTTAGATGTTTATGTTATGTTTTTTCTCCCTGTGTCAGTGCTATCCAGTCTCCCAGTTTTCCAGGTGTCACGTGTCACATGACAAATTCTAACCTTTTAGCGGACCAGCATTGCATGCAAAGATTCCCACTGCATTTCTTTTCACGCATTATCACTTGGCAACTCGGTGCACATGGAGAGAAGTATTGAAAGTGTTCTGTACAGTACCTGACTGATAATGTTGAACACTGCTTTGGAGAAACCATGGTACTGAATTCTTATTATAAAATACAAAAAAGTATTAAGGTGATAAACTTTTTATCAAGGTTCATTTGTCAGTAACAGTCCTTAACTTTGTGATTCAGAACCGAAGGCTTTAAAAAGATTAATTAAATAGCAATTAAGGGCCATATTTAAAGTTTGCAAATTTGTTTAAAAGATTTAATATTATTAAGGCTGGAAATGTTTATTATATCATGAGTTTGGCATATAACCTCTGTGTAGTTCATGACTTTAATATTTTTTAAGGCATCTAAAAACAGGGTTATTTTAAACACAAGCACTCACCTTTAAACCCAGGAAAAATCTGTTTATCATAAAAATTTTATTTTTCTGTCAAATTAGTTCTGCACACACACACACACACACACACACACACACACACACAC